>BSBM01000089.1:11572500-11767500 GCA_027924585.1 Larix kaempferi | reverse complement strand
GGTCATGGGAGGAAACTTGAATATCAGGATTGAAAGGAGTGTTACATTCATATTGGTCAGGTTGCGTGGTTGATAGAAAATAAACTTTTGAATATGAATTTCAAGTTATTTTTGTTTCTTTATGTATTAAATTTCTATGATAATTTGTACATTCAATTTTGCATAGCTCGTTTAATTTTAACCAATCACAATTCACATTTTAATATTGGTAGATATTTATTTTTATATAACATTTAACCCCATAAATTACCTACAATCCCTATAACCTTTAACTCTTAACCTACAATCCTTATAACCCTAACCCAAAAACCCCTAAACACTTAGAAGCACTTATGCACTTAGGGACCATGGTTTATAAGAGGGCCTAAAGGACTTTATGGGGGAGGGGCTCTAGGAATAAACTGACACATATAGATTTATTGGGAAATAAATGAAGTAAACGTTACCCACCGAACTATGCAACGTTCAGAAGAAACGCACATGCGCTCCTAGTGCGTGCGTGCCCTTGCTGAACATAAAATTTAGAAAATAACCTGTGATCTTATACCGCATTTTTTCTCTCATTACTCGCATATTTTTCGTTGTTTTCACGCACAATCCGACAACTATTTGCATTTTGGATTGAATTCACACACCATTTGGTGTTTCTTTGACAATGTCGATAGAATACACACCAGTTGGACTCTATTTGGATCTTTGGATTGAATACACATCAGTTGGCCTCTATTTGGTTCTGTCAGATACCACACGTGCACATGGACATTTTGGATGTGTTCATGATGGCCACGCACTTCTGGGAGCCTTCGGATGAGAATTGACCCCCTTGAGCAAAATTGGAATGGCCTTCATTGAGAAAAACCCTAGTTCGGGTGATGGCACAATAGCACCGTTCTCGGGAATTCGAGGCACGTTGTGGGGTCCCCCTAGTTAGAACCTAGCGTCTTGAATCCACTAGAATCGACAGCTTCACGATTGGAGTCACCGTTTTGGTACTACAGGAATTTTGGTCAAGAACCCCGTGGTCATTCAGGGACACTTTGATGAATTGTTCCGGGGGCACGAAACCCAAACCAGAGAGTGGGCTTGGGTTCCATCAGCTCCCACAAGTGCACATGACCAGTGTGGATGTGTTCACAATGGCCACGCATGCCTGGGAGCCTTTGGATGAGAATTGACCCCCTTGAGAAAAAATGGAATGGTCTTCACTGAGCAAAACCCTAGTTCCAGAGATGGCACAATAGAACCGTTTCTGGGCATTCGAGGCACGTTGTGGGGGGTCCTCTAGCTAGAAACCAATGTCCTGAATCCATCGAAATCAATGGCTTTGTGATCAGAGTCACGGTTTTGGTGCTATGGGAATTTTGGTTAGGAACCTCGTGGCCATTCAGGGACACTTTGAGGAATTGCTCTGGGGGCACGAAACTAAAACCAGAGAGTGGACTTGGGTTTCGTCAGCTCCCACACATACACATGGCTAGTGTGGACGTGTTCATGATGGCCACGCATGCCTGTGATACTTCGGTTGAGAATTGACCCCCTTGAGCAAAATTGGAATGGCCTTCACTGAGCAAAACCCTAGTTCGGGAGATGGCACAATAGCACCATTTAAGTGAGTTTGAGGCACGTTGTGGGGGGTACCCCAGCTAGAAACCAGTGTCCTGAATCCACCAGAATCGACAACTTCGTGATCGAAGTCACAGTTTTGGTGCTATGGGAATTCTTTTCAGGCACCCCATGGCCATTCAAGGACACTTTGAGGAATTGCTCCGGGGGCACAGAACCCAAACCAGAGAGCGGACTTGGGTTTCTTTAGCTCCCACACGTGCACATGGCCATTGTGGATATGTTCACAATGGCCATGCACACCTGGGAAGCTTCCCCTTGAGCAAAATTGGAATGGCCTTGACTAAGCAAAACCCTAGTTCCGGATATGGCACAATAGCACCATTTTTAGGAATTCGAGGAACATTGTGGGGGGGGGGGGGCAACTATAACTCGACGTCCTGAATCCACCAGAATCGATGGATTCACGATCAGAGTGACAGTTTTGGTGCTACGTGCATTTTGTTCAAGCACCCCATGGCCATTCAGGGACACTTTGAGGAATTGCTTCGGGGGCATGGAACCCAAAACGAAGAGTGGACTTGGGTTCCATCAGCTCCCACATGTGCACATGGCTAGTGTGGATGTTTTCACGATGGCCACGCACACCCGGGAGCCTTCGGATGAGAATTGCCCCCCTTGAGCAAAATTGGAATGGCCTTCACTGAGAAAAACCCTAGTTCTAGAGAGGGCACAATAACACTATTTCTGGGAATTTGAGGCACGTTTTGGGGGGTCCCCTAGCTAGAAATTTACGTCTTGAATCCATCGAAATCGATGGCTTCGCGATCGGAGTGACGGTTTTGGTGCTACGGGCATTTTGGTTAGGCATCCTGTGGACATTCAGGGACACTAAGAGGAATTGCTCCAGGGGCACAAAACCTAAACCAGAGAGCGGACTTGGGTTTCGTCAGCTCCCAAATGTCCACATGGCTAGTTTGGATGTGTTCACAATGGACATGCATGATCAGGAGCCTTCAGATGAGAATTGATCCCCTTGAGCAAAATTGGAATGGCCTTCATTAAGCAAAAACCTAGTTCCGGAGATGGCACAATAGCACCATTCACGGGTAATCGAGGCACGCTGTGGGGGGTCCCCTGGCTAGAACTCGACGTCCTGAATCCACCGAAATCAATGGCTTCACAATCAGAGTCACGGTTTTGGTGCTATGGGATTTTTGGTCAGGCACCCCGTGGCCATTCAGGGACACTTTGAGGAATTGCTTCGGGGGCACAGAACCCAAACCAGAGAGCGGAATTGGGTTCCGTTAGCTCCCACATGTGAAAATGGCCATTGTATATGTTTTCACGATGGCCATGCATGCCCGGGAGCCTTCGGATGAGAATTGACCCCCTTGAGCAAAATTGGAATGGCCTTCACTAAGTAAAACCCTAGTTCCAGATACGGCACAATAGCATCGTTTTTGGGTATTCGAGGCACATTGTGGGGGGACCCCTAGCTGAAAAATGGCATCCAGGATCCACCACAATCGACGGATTCATGATCGGAGTCACAGTTTTGGTGCTACGGGAATCTTGGTCAGGCACCCCGTGGCAATTCAAGGACACTTTGAGGAATTGCTCCGGGGGCACAGAACCCAAACCAGAGAGCAAAATTGGGTTTTGTCAGCTCCCACATGTGAACATGGCCATTGTGGATGTGTTCACGATGGCCACACATGCCTGAGAGCCTTTGGATCATAAATGACCCCCTTGAGCAAAATTGGAATGGCCTTCATTGAGCAAAACCCTAGTTACGATAATGGAACAATAGCACTATTTCTGAGCATTGGAGGCACAGTGTGGGGGGTCCACCAGCTGAAAATCGGCACCCCAGATCCATCAGAATCGACGAATTCATGATTGGAGTCACGGTTTTGGTGATATGGGCATTTTGGTCAGGCACCCCGTGGCCATTCACGGACACTTTGAGGATTTGCTCTGGTGGCATGAAACCCAAAACGGTGAGCGGACTTGGGTTCCGTAAGATCCCACACGTGAATGTGGCCATTGTGGATGTGTTTATGATGGCCATGCATGCTCGAGAGATTTTGGATCATAAATGACCCCCTTGAGCAAGATTGGCATGGCCTTCACTGAGCAAAACCCTAGTTCCGAAGATGGCACAATAGCACCATTTTCGAGCAGTTGAGGCACGTTGTGGGGGGGGACCTAGCTGAAAAATGGTGTCCTGGATCCATCAAACTAGTGTCCTGGATCCATTGGAATTGACAGATTCGCAATCAGAGTCATGTTTTTGGTTCTACGAGAATCTTGGTTAGGCACATTGTGGCCATTCAAGGACACTTTGAGGATTTGCTCCAGGGGCACGAAACCCAAACCAGTGAGCGAAATTGGGTTCCGTCATCTCCCACACATGCATGTGGCCATTGTGGATGTGTTCACAATGGCCGTTCATGCCCGGGAGCCTTCAGCTCATGAATAACCCCCATGAGCAAGATTATGATGGCCTTCACTGAGCAAAACCCTAATTCCGGAGATGGAAAAATAACACCGTTTCTGAGCTTTCGAGGCACATTGTGGGGGGGGCCTAGCTGAAACTTGACGTCTCGGATCCATAGGAATCAACAGATTCATGACTGGAGTCACAATTTTGGTGCTACGAGAATCTTGGTCGGGCACCTCGTGGCCATTCGAGGACACTTTGAGGATTTGCTCCGGGGGCACGGAACCCAAACCGGCGAGCAGACTTGGGTTTCGTCAGCTCCCACACATGCATGTCGCCATTGTGGATGTTTTCATGATGGCCACGCAAACCCGGGATCCTTCGGATCATAAATGACCCCCTTGAGCAATATTGCGATGGCCTTCACTGAGCAAAACCCTAGTTTCAGAGATGGCACAATAGCACTGTTTTCGAGCGTTCGAGGCATGTTGTGGGGGGCCGTAGCTAAAACCTGATGCCCTGGATCCATTGGAATCGACAGATTCACGATCGAAGTCATGGTTTTGGTTCTACGAGAATCTTGGTCAGGCACCCTGTGGCCTTTCAGGGACACTTTGAGTATTTGCTCCGGGGCATGAAACCTAAACCTCCGAGCGGAATTTGGTTCCATCAGATCCTACACATGCATGTGGCCACTGTGTATGTGTTCACGATGGCCACACATGCTCGGGAGCCTTCGGATCATAAATCACCCCCTTTAGCAAGATTGCGATGGCCTTCACTGAGCAAAACCCTAGTTCCAGAGATGGCACAATAGCACCGTTTCCGAGCGTTCGAGGCACGTTGTGGGGGGGGCCCTAGCTAAAAACCAACGTCTTGGATCCATTGGAATCGATGTATTTGCGATCAAAGTCATGTTTTTGGTGCTACAGGAATCTTGGTTAGGCACCACGTGGTCATTCAGGGTCACTTTGAGGATTTGCTCTGGGGGCATGGAACCCAAACCAACGAGCGAACTTGGGTTCTGTTAGCTCCCACACGTGCATGTGGCCATTGTGGATGTGTTCACGATGGCCATGCACGCCCGAGAACCCTTGGATCATAAATGACCCCATTGAGAAAGATTGCGATGGCCTTCACTGAGCAAAACCCTAGTTCTAGAGATGGCACAATAGCACCATTTTTTAGCGTTCGAGGAACATTGTGGGGGGGAGCCTAGTTTAAAATCGGTGACCTGGATCCATCAGAATTGATGGATTCATGATTGGAGTCACGGTTTTGCTGCTACGGGAATCTTGGTCAGGCACCCCGTGGCCATTCAGGGACACTTTGAGGATTTGCTTCGGGGGCACGAAACCCAAACCGGCGAGTGGACTTGGGTTCCGTCAGCTCCCACATGTGCATGTGGAAATTTTGGATGTGTTCATGATGGCAACGCATGCCCGAGATCCTTCGGATCATAAATGAACCCCTTGAGCAAGATTGTGATGGCCTTTACGGAGCAAAACCCTAGTTCCGGAGATGGCATAATAGCACCATTTTCGAGCATTTGAGGCACATTATGGGGGGATCCCTAGATGAAACCCGACATCCCGGATCCATAGGAATCGATGGATTTGTGATTGGAGTCATGGTTTTGGTGCTACGTGAATCTTGTTCAGGAACCCTGTGGCCATTCAGGGACACTTTGAGGATTTGCTCTAGGGGCACGGAACCCAAACTGACGAGTGGACTTGGGTTCCGTCAGCTCCCACACGTGCATGTGGCCATTGTGGATGTATTCATGATGGAAATGCATGCCCAGGATCCTTTGGATCATAAATGAACCCCTTGGGAAAGATTGTGATGGCCTTCACTGAGAAAAACCCTAGTTTTGTAGATGGCACAATAGCACCGTTTCCGAGCGTTCGAGGCATGTTGTGGGGGTCCCATAGCTGAAACCCAACATCCTGGATCCATTGGAATCGATAGATTCACGATCAGAGTCATGATTTTGTTTCTACGGGAATCTTGGTTAGGTACCCCGTGGTCATTCAGGGACACTTTGAGGATTTGCTCCGGGGGCACGGAACCCAAACCGACGAGCGGAATTGGGTTCCATTAGCTCCCACACATGCATGTGGCCATTTTGGATGTGTTCACAATGGCCACACATTCCTGGGAGTTGTTGCATGCCTTGGATGTGCTTTTGTTTATTAGAAGAACCATTTTGATGACTAATATTGATTGGTCATCATGAACGATGAGTACCTTGTTTGTAATGAAAATCAAGGTGTATCCATGAATAGTGTGAGCTAGCCTATATGTTTGTGCTACCCATAATTTTCCATGGCAAGTAGATTTGATAGTCCCACTACTTATTAGCAATCCTTCTGAATGTTTCCAAACCTTTTAGATAAAAGAAAAATGAAATTGTTCGTTATTTCCCACAAAGGGTAAATGCAATGGTAACTATAAATAAATTCCCGCCATGATGCTTTAGTTCACCTTTGCATAGAAGATGAATGCCATTATTAGAATGAGGAATGAGAGATGAATGTCATTGTTGGAATGAGGAATTTGAGATGTGTTCTAGGAAAGGGGATGATCAATCAAGTGTGAACGTATTATATTCAAGGGTGATTGGATTCAAAGATATAGTTGGTTAGTTGCACATTGAATTTAAATGAAAGTCTTCACCAATTATCCAGAATATCCAATAATGATGTATACAATGATTTAGGATTGATATGTGATTTAGGATTTATTTCATATGTTAAATTGATGAATTCTATTCTTATTATCCTTAGTACATGTTCATGCTTATAATATATGAATGAATGGGACTTCCACCTTCTCATGAATTCATAGATTAGTGTATCTCCTTTAGTAAATTATGCATATGCCCATTTAAATATGTATGCCTTTTATCCTATAAGAAAGGCTCCCAAGGTATAAGGCTATGATGTTTTTGTTTTAGATTTATTATGCACATGTTCTTTCATGTTCTTTGTTTTAATGCTTATGTTTCTAAAGTTGGCCATGTTATAACTCCATAACTCAATGGTTTTTAAACAAACCCTAACACACCATGAGACAGCAAGATACAAATATAGACAAGCGATATATAAATCACATAACTGGAAATCCATGTACATCAAGGCTACAAAACTCGAACAAACATATAAATTTTATTATCAAATAATGGAACATGGTTCCCAATGTACATACGATGGAAACTCGTTCCCTATACAAAATCTGACAACTCGTGTCGTAGATAAAAAATACATGGAAACTCGTGCCCTATACAAAATCCGACAACTCGTGCTGTAGATCCAAAATACATGGCAACCCATGCTGTAGATACAAAGTACATGGCAACTGGTGCCCAAAAGTGCCACATCGTGGCTAATGTACATAACATGGTGTGTCAAGAATTGTGACCACCCTAGTCACTCCCAGGCGCATCTCCAAAATCGATCTTCCTCTTCTTGGAGCTACTGGTATCTCGGGTCTTCTTTCGTCTAGGGGTAGACCGTCTCTCCAGGCTCTGAAAGAAATGATATAAGATACCATCATTTTCAAGCATTTGTAACATTTACCACATTTATAAAATGAATGCACAATTCAAATCTTAAATAACTCACCGTTGATGTGAGTGGGAGACATGAGGCAGGTGTCCTTGATCTGCTGTGCCTCTCAGCAATTCTAGCCTACAACATTTACGACAATCATTTCATTGAAAAAAATAATTTCTTAAATTAATTTTGGTTATTGCATCAATTTTTTTTCATAAATTAACTTAATTCTCACCATGAACACCTCTGAAAATGGACATGGCTAGGATTCAGGGCTAGCAGGTGGAGTAGTTGGCTGGAGAACCTGCTCCGATGCAGTCATGGGGTGGGGGGCACAAATGTATATGCAACAACTATGGGTGCAACCACTGTAGACACATGGGCGGATATTGGAAGAGTAGTTGCCACAATAGTGGAGGGAACTAGAGAAGATATGGTGGGAGAGGATATGGTCTTATGGGGTGGAGGAGGACGTCGTGGACGATGAATCTCTACCTGCTGTACGATAGAGGGTATCGACCCAAAAGGGATAGGGAGAATGTGGATGGATGGTGAATGGGAGGGAGGTCCTGGATAGAGGGAGGAGGATGGATATAAGGGAGGTTGTGGATGAAGGGGGGAAGTTGGATGGAAGGGGGTGCGTGGATGAATGGGGGAGGATGGATAGACAAGGGGGCGTGGATGAATTGGGGAGGATGTATAGACAGGGGGGCATAGAAGAATGGGGGAGGATAGATGGATGGGGGAGGATGGACGGAGGGGGGATTATGGACAGAGAGGGGAGTCTGGATGGAAGGGAGGGGTGGACGGAGGGAGGGGTCTGGATGGAAGCGAGGGAGGTGACTCATGGGAGAGGGTGGAAACATGGGACTAAATGGGGGAAGGGGAATTGTGCCACCTGCAGTTGTTGGTGACCCCTGCATACACATTGGTAATATCATAGTTTAGTAAACAAAAATCAAATTAAACCATAGTAAGTCGTAACAATTAAAATTAAAAGCGTTCTTTTAACTACACATTGTACCTGTGTATATGGTGATCTACCGATACCTGGCGGAGATGGATGATCATCATAGTCCAGGAATACCCGTGAACACCAAAATGCATGCACGTTATGAACATATTAAACAAGTAATTATTTAGGCAATCAAAATATTCAAAAATATTGTACGAACTATCATCGTGTATGTCATAAATATAAAAAAAAAATAGAAATGCCATAAGTGATAACAATATTTTGTGAGGTACTAAAAATACCTCCGTGTGAGGTGCCGCAATTTCAGTTGCAGCTACCATTGTTGCACCCAAGTTGGGAGATCCTACGTTCTCCCATGATGGCGTCTCAGCTCTAAATAACTGTACATTGAAATAATAGTGTAAGTCAAACACAAATACTTTAAAATTACTTTACAAATTATCAAGTGATGATTGAAAACACATTAAAAAAAGTGCTAACCTGCTCCATATAGCAGCCCTCGATTGGGCTAGGGAAAGTGTGCCTGCAATGGGGACAAAGATGTGGCATTGTCCCAGTCAAACTAGAAGTCCCAACATGGATACCACCAGTCGCAGGTCTATCCTGACTCTGTCGTGAAGGCCCTACACTTGAGTCTCCATCAGGGTCAACCTGTCTCTCCATTGTAGTCATTGCTACAAAGGCGGTGTCTCTAAGGAGTCCACGTGCAACACTCCTCATCGCCCCCTCGATCTGATCAAGTTTGTGGGGTAATTGAGGTAGCTAGGGAGAGGGGTTGGGCTCGCACCTAGGAGCTGGTGGCCCTCTTAGTGCGTTCCTCCTAGAAGCATGTCGATCTTGGGTAGAGCCACTCCCAACACCCTGGAACTCGGTTATGTCAAAATAGTTGACATGTAAACCGAGCGCAAACTCAACCCACAGTTGCTGAAGGAAGTACTGTGGAACCTCCCTATTATTGTAGGGAGTTTTATCGTAAACCATGAACCACCTATGCATCCAATTGTCCCTCCATGGTTGGAAATAACACCAATCCATGCAGACACGTGGCTTTCTAATGTCTAGTGGTTGTTGTGTTCTTGGATCGGTGAACATACTGTATAATTGGGCCTTTGTAATATTCAAATCTTTTATTTCCTCCTTGGAAATGCCTGTGGAATAATACTCCTGCATCCTAGCTCTATATTTAGTCATGTTAGTCAAGTGGCGATATGCATGGATGAGGGAGTAAATTGAGATCTCAATTAAGGTTGTAAGTTACACTTGAAATGGTTCCCCTGTGTTTCTTAGTTCTCGAGTGTGCACTCTCATTTCATTTACATAATGGTTCAAGTCATCTTGGTCGAAATTTTGTCGGGGTTTTGATTTTCTTGGGCATTTTGATTTTGTTGAGGGTTTTCATTGGTTCCAAGATTTGTACTTTCTTGTGTTCCACCGGAATCCATGTTAACATTTTTTTCATTCATTGTATAGGTTTACACTCTGCAATTGAAAAATTCTTTATTATTTTACTAATTTGGGAAATATTAAAAAATTAATAAACAAACAAAAATCAATAAAATGACAAAAAAAATCAATAAAATGACAAAAAACATGGATCTTACCTATCCAATGCACTCGATGATCACTTGGTGGATGGATTGAGAGATTGTTTGAGTGCAAATTGTGAAACTGGCGCTCTTGCTCTGCGTGCGCGATGGGTGAGTGAGGCTCGGCCGGTTGGTATGAAATAGAACAACTTTGCCTTGTTTTTTTTAATTAGCTTAACAGGAGCGCGTGCACGCATTTGAGCGCGTACGCGCACGTGCCTCAGTTCGGTACCGAACCTAATGGCGCATGCATGCTTCCTTAGGTTTGTGCGCCTTCGTTTTATCCCCGCTAGCACGACCCCGTTGCAATACTTTTGGGGAGCAAATTTGTGCGCCCACCCAATATTAAATCTTATTATTAGTATTATAATAATGTAAGTAATATTATTTAATATTTTTTAGAATTGCAGTTAATCTAGAAGATTGGTTTGGATGGATCTAAAATGTTTTAACAAATTAATATTATAAATTTAAATTTATAAATTATTTTATTTGATATTTTTTTATTTAAATAATGATAATAAATTAACTTAGAACAACAATAAATAACTATTTTTTCCAGGAAAAAAAAACATATTTTTTTTCTATTAGATTGAATCAAAGAAAAAAAGGAACCTTACATATCAAATCCTCTCCAAGGAAGAGATGAAAGCTAAGTAATTGACTGCTAAAAACTGATAATAACTACATGCATTAATAGTTGAGAGCTTAAGATAGCTCCTAAATGACTGTGCACAGGTGAAACAAAACTAGATCACTGCTTACAAAAAAACCAAGTGCAAAAATAGACAAAAGTGACCAACAAAACTATGAGATCCAGCCTACTTCCTAGTATAGGAAAGGCACCACACCATCACTAGCACACTCCCCCTCAATAAATTCCTCAAAGTACAAAATACCTTCAAAGAAGGGAATGACCTTTTTAGATAGGCCATCAACTGTTGTGTTGAATTCCCTTTGAATATGTGCTATCTGAATATGATCGACCAACAACAGGGTATCTTTTAATTTGGAGCACCAGTGGTCTAATGAGAGGACCTGAATCTTTTAAACACCCTTGACCATTGAAAAATAGATAGAGAGTTTCCAAGGAGCTGCAAATATGGGATACCAATGAGAGTGGCAAAATGGAGAAGACACCAAAGGGACAAAAGCTCAGATTTGGTATTGGTCTCCTTGCCATAACCCATTCAGAGCTAAAAATAATATTACTCATTAATCTGAAATTGAACATCACATACCCCGAGACCTCCTTGGACAACACCACCGAAATAATCAATTTCATTACCCATCGATAAGGAAGGGTATGATATTAACATTCTTTTCCTTGACTCTTGCACAATATTGAAGACCTTATACATGCCTAAACTCTTTAAAACACAATAGTGCACAAAAGGACTGTGATCCTAAAAAATGACCTGATTCCTCATGAGCCAAATATGCCAACAAATGAAGAGGGGGAAAAACCTATGGGGTATGATATTATTGAACCAAGAGGAGAAACACTTATCGAAACAGGATGATCTCTAGTCCATAGACACTTGAAGCAACCAACAAAATTCACGGAAAACCAACTCACTAAAGGAGAAAAGAAAAAATAAATGCTCAATGGATTCACTATCTTTCTTACAAAGAGGACAAGCATTTGGCCCAATTCACCCTCTTTTTTGAATTTTGTCCCAAGATAGGATGTAGTTCTCTAAACAAAGCTAGAAGAAACATTTGATCTTCATTAGAATTTTCCACTTCCATATTTTATCATGCCACCACTTGGACATCGACATGCCTTGAGCTTGAACAATTGAAGCATAGGAATATTTTGCAGTAAGTTTTCCACTAGAATTTTTCCAATCCCAAACTAAAGAATCTTGCAAAGCGGTCAATCTGATGCCTACATAATTATGAGAGCTAATGTATCTAGACCACTCTAATAACCAAGGATCCTGTAACCCGAATCCCTATGCTTGCATCCAATATGGTCTAATACCAAGAGACCACCCTGGTCTTTTGATCTGGTCTAAATAAGAGTAATTGAGTCCAGCTAAAAAAATGACGAAGACAACTGTTGAGACCAAAATGGACACCAAAACCAATGAAGGGATCCACACCTATGAACAATTGGAATCATTACCAATATTCCAAGATATTATTTCATTAATCCAAGGGAGAGCCTTAAGGAACCCATTCCAAAAGAAGGAAACACCTATAGTACATTTTCTGGGATTTTCTAAACCATTTAGAAACAAAAATATCTTTTAAATATTTTGTATTGATAACATCATGCCACAGACCTGTACCACATAGATCTCTCCAACAGTTCTTTAAACAGAGACATATATTAAACAACCTAAGGTTTTTTATATCCCAACCCCCCAAATATTTTGGCTATGAAATCCTGTCCCAATTGACCAAGTGGATCTTTCTTCCTTGGTCCAATCTAAACCATAAGAAATTTGAGATCTTCTTCCTTGAATTTCCCAAAATTGTCTGAGGTAACAAAGCCAAGGAAAACTAGTAGACATGAATAGTTGTCAAAACCGATTGAACAAGATCTAATCTATCTCCAAGAGAAAGATACCGATAATACTAGTTACTGATTCTTTTTTCATTTTTCTTGAGCAGTGAGCCCAAGTCTTTGGAAGAGTAACCATTAGGATTAATGAATAAACCTAAATAGTTTACCCCGAAGTCCATATCCTCCACTCTAAAAGGAAAAAGGTGGGTCAAAAGGGGACTGATATCACCTGAGCCGACATTCTTGAAAAAAAATGGATTGGTTTAGACTAACTTCCATGCCAGAAGATGCACAAAACTAGGAAATGATCTCATGAAAACAACTCCATTCATACCAATATCCTTTACCAAATAAGATAGCATCAGCCATAAATAACAAGTGAGTAATCTGTAGAACATAAGAGAATTTAAATCCAGACAATTTGACATCCCTCTTGGAATCTTGCGATTATTGATTAAGACCTCCAATAACTGAGATAAACAACAAAAGGGATAGGGGGAATCCTTGCCTCAATCCCCTATAGCTATTAAGGAAATTAGAAGGAGAACCATTGACGAGGACAACAAAAGATGCATAAGTAACACATGCCATGATCCAGTTACACACTGCCAATGGTAAACGAACCTGAAGGAGAATAAGCCTTAACATGCCCCAATTAAGTTTGTCATAAGCCTTGGCTAAGTCCATTGTAATGACTAGGGAATTCAAATTTTTTACCTTAATAGAGTGTATGCACTCTTGAGATATCCCAATGGCATCCGAAATATACCTGCCAGGAAGGAACCCAAATTGCTCAAAGGAAACTCTTTTAGCCAACTTAAGTTGAATCCTGTTGGAAATAATTTTGGTAACAACCTTGTAAACCAGGTTATCGAGAGAGATAGGCCGAAAGTATTTGAAAGAGTCCGGATTTTCGAACTTAGGAATTAAAGTGATGAAAGTAGAGTTAAGGGATCCAGACATAAAGCCATCCAACCTTGAAAATTCAACAACTTCCAGAAGTTCCTTGCCAACGATATCAAAGAAAGTGCTAAAAAATTCCACCGGCCATTAATCATGCCCGAGGATTTTGTCTTGAGCCAATTAATTGAGTACCCCTTCTACTTCAGTTAAATTAATAGGGGCATCAATCTGTTGCCCCTCCTTTATAGAGAATAGGGAAGGAAGTTGCTTGAACACTTCCAGCTGGGAGGTAATATTTGAGATGCATGGGTATTTAAAAAGGATTGAGAAATAATGAACAATGGAGCTTTCCAAATCTTTTTGTGATGAAATCCACATTCCTTTCACATTTTTCAGGTCCTAGAGAGTGATAGAATTCTTTCTAAAATTTGTGAACTTATGGAAGAATTTTGTATTGTTGTCACCTTGGGATATCCAAATTGCATGGTTTTTAAGACGCCATTCTTCCTCTTCCAGCTTCCATATGTCTACCTTTTTCTTTTCTATCTATGAAATGATCATTTTTTCATCATTTGAAAAGGATCCTAGAAAATTATTCTCATAACTCTGAACTAGTAAATCCTTAGTCTCCTGCATCTCTTGATGGACCTTTAATGCCTTTTCCTTAACCCACCTTTTTACAAGTGATTTCAAACCCTTTAGTTTAAAACTGAACCTCTCCATAACATTAGCATCCTCTAGGCATGATAGGTCTTTCTAACAACTTCTAACGAGTTGATCGAAGTCTTGATCCTGAGTCCACATATAGTTAAATTTAAAAGGATAGCGCCCAACAAAAGGCTCCCCATCCAACTGTATACAAATCGGGTAATGGTCTGAAATAGATAAAGGAGATATACAAGATCAAAAGCTAGATAGCCTTCCTACTAAATATTCAAACAATAAAAAATGGTCCAGTTTGTTACTAACCCCTGTTTAACGGAACCTTCCATTTTTCCAAGTAGGAGCAAGATTGGAGGGAGCAACATCAATTAGGCATTGATCCTTGAAAAATTGATTGAAAAAATCAGAAAGGGGTTTGACCTTAGAAGAGGGACCATGGATCTCTCACGAACCTAGGGTAAGGTTGAGGTCCCCTGTAAGAATAAGGTTTGGAATCCAGAGGATATTACTATGAGTCACACAGTCCTATAATTGTTTTATATCTTTATAAGGTGCATAACAATTGATAAGGTTTAAATCCTGATGTAAACCCTTACATGATCCAACCAAGAGCATACTTGTAGGTCCAAGAGTGGATTTGAACTTAGCGGTTTTAGGATTCCTGATTGACAAAATAACCCTAGACTTCCCCACAGAGTCTTGAGTAGAGACCTCCCAACTAGGAAAAATGTTTAAAAATAAATCACAAGCTTTTAGCGTAGGAGACATCATTTCTTGTATCATAATAAGATCAGGTTTCACGGTAAAAAAAAACTTCTTGAGGGCATGAAACTTTGGTTCCCCTCCTAAAACTCAAATATTGAAGAATAACACTAGCATTAAGGAGCCTTCGACAGGGTCTCCGATGCTTTAAGGATCCTAGGGACTAAGAAGGGAGAGATAGATGAGCAATTTGGGGAGGGATTGGAGGCCAAATCCAAAGGAGAAGACATGGGAATATAATTTTCAGAAAGATTAGAACTCAGAGCAATACCATTCCCTTTCACAGTGCCCTTTTTTTATATTCTTGGATCGAATATTGACATTCTGGTGGTGGATCAAGTTAAGGGGAAAATTTGTGGGGATAATGAAAGGGTGGTTCAAGTAAATAGGAAGAGGATCCAAGGAGGCCACCTCTAAAAAGGAGGGAGGAGACCCTGGCGAGATAGGCATAGGCGTGACCTCAAAACAAAACTCCCTAGACTTGGACACCTAATTTGTAGGTATAACTAGAGGTGGGAAGTTAGCCTCAAGACAGTTGAGAAGGCCCGACTTAGGACGATGAGAAGGGGAAGGGAGGCATTCTTCCAAACAAATAGTAGAGGAAGGATTATCATCCAATGGGAAGAAACAACCAGACTGGGTAACATACAGTTCATCCAATGCAGGGGTCTCGATGAGATTAGGAGGGGATCTAGAAGGATGTTCAGGGACCGGGGCACCAAAATCCAAGACTGGAAAGACACTTGGAGAAATGGATGGAAAACTAGAACCAACAAGAGATGGATTTACCGAAATGGCCTTTAGCCTACTAGAAAAATTCTTTTCATCATATTTAATAAACAATAATTCAATAGACGAAACACCTTCATAAGGGGTTGGAGATTCAATAGGGGACTTACTGTCATCAGAAAATTACTGGTGAAGACCTTCCGATGGGTTCAAACAAAGCGTCATAGAAATATGGACATGGACAAGAGAAACTTTAGGACAAGTATGATCCATTGAGCGATTTGTAGAATCATCCATAGAGTCGTACCCAAAAGTTACTAGACAATTTCGACCCAAATGGTCCATTTGCCGGTAGAGGAAACACTTGAAGGGAATGCCCTTATAATCCAATTGCTGCTGGAAAAATTTGTCCCCCCAAACAATTATAACAACCTGTAGGAGTCCCTCATAAACATTTAGATCAACCAAAACAGATGCCATCCTTTTGTCACCACTGGCTAGCATGTGTTCGTCCAAAGAAATAAAATGTCCCAGGAGATTGGCTAAGCCGATAATGACCCCCTTATTCCAGAGAGGAAAAGGAAATCTTGGCAGAAGAAGCTAAAGGTGATGCCTTGGAGGACATTCCCGCTTAGGGTCAAATACCAAATGCCAATGTAACACAATGATAGATTCTTTATCAATAACCCAGTAGCACAAGAGAAATTTCAGAGGGTCCTCCTCCTTCAGAAACACAAAGTAGAACCAACCATTCGGTAATAGGTTCAACTTTGGGAGATAATCCAAAGAAGGGAAACACTTCTCAGATACCCATTTAATAATTTCTGCTTGGTTCATCTGAATACATTCCAATCTACTGACCAAAGCAAGAGATGAAAAGTTAGAAACTTTGTCCATGTTAACGTCCTTGCCCAAAACATAGGTGGGATGGCCATTTTTAACCTTATACAATTTGAGGCGCAGACATTGCTTGGCCTTGATTCCTGTAAGTCCCCCCCCCTCCCGGTAATTGTTGAGCAGTAGAAGAAAAAGGCCAAGGGTCAAGCAGGCCAGAAGAACGAGGTGGTTCTATAAAACGATATTCCTTGGCAGACAAAACCAAGCTGCCCACTTCATAAATCACCTTTTTTGAAATAGAGTTGGCCTTTAACTGAACCAAATGCCAATGAGAATCCAAAAGGATATCCTTCGAATTCTCAACTAGAGCCTACTATGGGGATAAAATGCCACCATTCAACACAAAAAGAAATGCTGAGGGGGAGAACGGATTGAAACAGGACAATGGACACCAGTGTTTTCCACCCCCGAAGGTGTCAATGGAAAGTCCTGGGGGGGCACAAGCACATTTCGGGCCAAGACCTTGACTGATGGTTTCTTGTCCTTTAGTGACACGACTCGAAATCCATGAGGTGATGCTGACATTGCCATCACACCGGAAAAAAGGGTACTAAAGGTAAGAAACCCTAACTAAGAAAAGCGACACTTCGGACGAAAAAATCCAAAACCGAAGACAAAAGGAGCAACAAAGATAGGCCAACAAAAACAAAGGATAGCACAAGTTGTCAAAGAAAAACCCAACAATAAAACCCCACAGGCAACAAAAATTCCCACTTTTTTAATGTCATTGGTACTAGGTCCTCCATGATGGAGGAATGGACTCCACGGGGAAAGGATACCAATAAGAAGACTATAGGAAGGATAACCAGAAAACCAATCGACCAGGGTCACTACGTCTTGAAGAATTCACCATCATGCCAGAAGCTATAATTCCTTCCAATTACATTCCCAACTCTAAAATAGTTATTCTCAATAATAATTGGGAAGACGATAGTCGAAGCATCTCATGCTTAGTGTATCCTAACCCTAAGCCTGCCATATTGTCACCAACAATAAATAACTATATTTACTACTAATTCACAAATACAATTATAATAAAATTTATATTTTTAATTTTTTTTCTCCAAAAGCAACGTATATAAAATTTATAAGTTACATAAAAATCTATTTTAATAGTAATTTTCAAGGTATGCACCTCCTTTCATATTCTTATCCCATTTTCAAGGAAATTAATGCAGCTTAATCTGCTACAAATGTAACTTAAAATATATTAGAGGATTTTTCCTGTCCCGTGAGTTATTGAGTGAACTCTGCCGATTTTTAATACTCGAACTTAAATAAATATTGTAAAAGTTTATTTCTCTTCTGTCTGTCAGTCATGGATGATGAATTCCAAAGTATTTGACAAATATAATTAAGTGGCTGTAGACTTGACAAGTTCAGAACAGATAACGTGTCATATGATTTTGTAATCCCTAGGCTGCTAAATACGACCACGTGATAAAGAATGCTATAGTTTCTGCCCGGCCAGTGGACATCTCTATATTCATATTATCGCTATTATATGAAAGTTCACGAGTGAAAACAAACCACAACTAAAGACTAAAGACTAAACATGTGGACATCTCTCTATTCATATTATGGCTTTTCTTCTTGTTTTTGGATTATCATGAAACATAACTCCCAGAGACCTCTTAATATTATATTGTGACCTCTTTTATATTATTTTAATATGCTATGTATTTTAAAAAAAGACATAGTTTAAGAAATAGAGTTTGCTATTTAAGAAATTGAGTGTTATGTCAGTAAACATTGAAGCCAGAGAAGCAATGTTACTATTAGAAAACTAAGGAATATATGAAAATAATATTACTCATGTAATTGTACATTGACATGTTATTTATGATGTATGGAATCAATTGAAAACTAGAAAGCCTCTTTCATCGAGAAAATAGATTCATGTTTTCAATGATGTAACCTCAAATACTTTTCAAGAATATCAAATGAATGGAACAAAAAATATGTTTTCTATTTTTCATTTAAATGTATTCATTTATGTAAAATTTACAAAAATAATAATTAGGTGGATACCAATTTGATGGCACTCATATTATCACAAAAAATCAATATAGGATGAATTTTTTCTCTTCAATTTATTCCCAAATTTTTCTAAGCCATAATGCTTGTGTACTTGTTGAGGTGACTGCAACATACTTTGATTTTGTAGAGGAAAGAGAAACTATACTTTGCTTCTTTGATCTTCAAGTGATGAAACTAGAACCAAGAGAAAAGCAATTACTAGATGTAGACTTCCGGTAATCCAAACTACCTCCCCAATCAGAATCACTGTATCCAACCAATTCAAAATTATTATAAGTGTAGTAATGAATGCCAAAATTTAGAGTGCCAAGTTCACATACCTCGGAATTATTTTAGCTTCCTTCATATGCATTTAAGATGGCTTTGTCATACACCTAGAAACAAGTGAAATTGAATAAGCAATATCAGGCCTTGTGTGGGTTAGAAACATCAAACTTCCAAAAATACTTCTGTAAGTTGTCTCATCGACTATTTTAGCACCATAATATCTACACAACACAACTCCATGAGCAATTGGAGTGGAGGCTATATTACAATCAGCCATATCAAATTTATTCAACATATCCTTTGCATGCTTTGTTTGATAAATATAAATTTCATCTTCACTTTGATAAACCTCCATTCCTAAAAAATATTGCATGAGGATTAAATATTTCATCTCAAACTCACTCATTATAGCAAATTTGAATTCATCCTTCATATTAGAATTGCTACCCATATACAACAATCATCAACATATAAACTGACAATAAGAATATCATTACCTTCTTGTTTGTAATAAATGGTAGGTTCACTCTTACTTCTCTTAAAGCTATTCTCCTGAAAATATTCATCAATCCTGGCATAGCAAGCTCTTGGTGCTTGATTTAAGCCATATAAATCCTTCTTCAACTTGTAGACTTGATATTATTTTCCTTTTACTTCAAAACCCTATGGTTGTTCCACAAAGTTTTCTTCTTCTAAGTAACCATTCAAGAAGGCACTTTTGACATCCATGTGATGAATGCTCCATTTCTTTTGAGCTACTAGTGAAATCAACATTCTAATAGTCTCTTGTCTTGTTGCATGTGAAAATGTCTCTTCATAATAAATCCCATACCTAAGTGTGAATCCCTTAGAAACTAACTGTACTTTGTGTCTTTCAACAATCTCATCACTGTTGTACTTTGTCTTGTAGACCCATTTAGTACCATTCTTTTCTTCTCAGGTGGAATATTTGTAAGCTCCCAAGTATCATTCCTATGAATTCAATCTATCTCTTCTAGCATAGCTTGCACCCAAACCTCATTGGTAGATGCTTCTTCAAAACCCGATGGTTCAAAATCAACTTTCGAAAATAAAGCAAAATTTATAGTCTCACCTCTTGGATTTTCTTCATGTGATAGACTTTTACTTCTATGATAAATGTCATTTAAGCTTCTTACCTTCCTTGCAAGATTTGGACTTGAATCTGGAGAACTAGATGAGGGGCTACTTGGTGGATTTTTAGCATTTGGAACTGAAACATTAGTGGGATTCTAATGATTAATATCATCATTCAAACTAGATTTTGACTTCTCAACATGGTCTTTTTGATGACCATAAACTCCCCCTTCATCAAAAATCACATCTCTTGAAACAACAATGCTATTGGTGAGAGGATTATACAACATGTAAGCCTTACTTTGCTCACTATATCCAACAAAAATGCATGATTCACTTTTGGGATCTTACTTTTGCCTCTTTTGATCAGCTACATGAACATAGGCTAAAAAACCAAAAAAATGAAATGATTAACATTAGGATTTTTCTCATACTAGGCTTCATAAGGATTCATCATGTGAAGTGCACTAGTGGGACTTCGATTGAGAATGTACATTGCTGTAGCAAGCATCACCCCAAAAAGAATTTCTTAATTCCTTGGTTTGTAGCATACTCCTTGCCATTTCCACCACTGTAGGATTCTTCCTTTTAGCTACCCCAATTTGTTGAGGTGTGGAAGCAGTGGTGAGTGAGTTGTATTTTAAATTCTGAAAACCTCTTGAACAAAATTCTCCTCCATGATTAGTCCTTAAACACTTTATTTTTTAACCACTTTGATTTTCCACAAGGGCTTTAAACCTCTTGAATGTATCAAATGCTTCATCCTTGGTCTTCAAAAAACAAACCTAACACATTCGTGAGTAATCATCAATAAAAGTAATGAAAAATGATGACTTACCCAAACTCTTTGTCTACATAGGACCACAAATATCATAATGAACTAGCTGAAGTGGATAATGGGCCCTCCATGCCTTGCCTTTAGAAATTTTCTCTCTTGCATGTTTTCCTTTAGCACATCCTTCACAAACCTCCTTGTGCTTTTCAAACTTAGGCAAACCATAAACTAATTCTTTTGATGTTAGAAACTTCAAACTATGAAAATTCAAATGCCCATACTTGAGATGCCACAACCAACTTCTGTCCTCATATGCCATATTAGCAAGATTGATGCTATTTTCTCCAAAATTCAATGGGAACATCTGATTATTTGACATAGGCACAACTGTAAACACCCTATTTCATTGACTCTTATCATAAATTGTGCATTGTCTATTGTCAAACATTACTCTGTAATTCTTTTCACATAGCTTCCCAACACTTATAAATTATTCCTTAACTGTGGAGTGTAATAAACATCTTTAACACTTTTCGTACCTTCTTTAGTATGGAATTCAATAGTTCCTTTTGTAGAAACATCTAAGGTTTTTTCATCACCAAGTTTGGTTTTAGATTTGAAACTTTCATCCATTGTAGAAAAGATCTTGCATTTTCCTTTCATGTTGTTAAAAGAGCCCGAATATAAATACTAAACATATTTAACAATATTTTTAGTTTTCCCGTAAGATAAAAATAAATTATTTGGAGAAGGATTATCACCCTCTTGAGCATAATTAACACTTTTGTTTGCATTTAATCTGCAATCCCTTTCAAAATGACCATACATGTGACAATGATAACACTGGATGTTTCTCTTATCAAATCTGCCTCTACTTATTCCTCTGAAACCACATCTTCTTCCTCTATATCCTCTTGATTTTTTTTTATTTTGACCACTACCATGTGCTTTATTTCTTTTAGAGCTAGAACTGGCATCTTCATTCTTTGGAATTTTGTGGAAAAATATTTCTCATCACTTTTTCCAAATGAATCTCTCACTCCATCTTCATGAGACATAAGAGATCCAACTAGGTGGTTTCGAGCAATGTGTACATGTATCAAGGTGTTGGGAATGAATTTCTAGGGAGGAAGACCATGCCTTTGGACCTAAAGAAATAATTGAGGCATATGGATCCATGAAGAATTCCTCGAAGCACCATACATTAATTTTTGGGGTTATCCATGGCACTATGTATCTAGGTCTTATGGCGTTAGGGACTTTGACATGGTCAGTGGAAGAGAACTAAACATAGGATCCTAAAGGAAGCTTTTATCAATCCATGGCTAATAATTTCTCCTCCACCAACCACACATGGTCTCTTAAGGTTATCGTCGGCATATGATTGGGGATGCCAATGCCATTATTTGGTTTTGAGAAATACACATGTGTCTCGGGGCCTTGGGGATGACATTCTATAAAAGAGGACCATTCCTTTGACCATAAAGAAACTATTTAGGCATCCAAAGCCATTAATAATTCCATAAAGCACCACACATGTCTTTGTAGTGTATCAATGGCACTATGCATCTAAGTCATGGGGACTTGGGGTATTGGACATAGTCAAGGGAGGATACCTCCACCTTAGACCCTAAATGAAACTTTTATCCATGTATGGATAAGAGGGATACCTAAACTAACAAAACATGGACTCATTAGGGTATTATTGGCTTATGATTGAGGATGTTAGTGCAATTATATGGTTTTAGTAATATATATGTGTGTCGAGGCCTTGGGAATGATATTCTAGGAAAGGAAACTATGTGCTTGGCCCTAAATTAATTCTTGGGGAATTTAGAGTGATTATTAATGCGTAAATGAATCATGCATGAGTTCATAGGGGTATCCATGGTACTATATATCTAGGTTATTGGCCTTGGTTCCTTAGCAATGGCCTAAGAGGACACCTAATCCTGAATCCCTAAAGCAATATTCTAGAAATCTAAGGTTAAGGAGATGGTCTCCACCAACCAAACATTGCCTCTCAAATGTATAATTATCACATGATTGAGAATGTCAGTGCCATTACGTTTTTTTGAACATTGTGTAGGTGTCTCGAGGCCATGGGAGTGATGTCTCAGTGAAGAAAACCATTCATTTTTCCCTAAATAAATCATTGAATCATTCAAACCCATGAACACTATCTAAATCACCATTCATGATTTCAGAGTGGTATCTATGGCACTATGTATCTAGGTCTTTTGGCCTTGGGGCATTGGACATGTTTAGTGGAGGAGACCTAAATCTCAGGTTCTAAAGGAATCTTTATCCATCTAGAACTAAGTAGGATTCCTTCACCAACCACAAATGTCCCATTGAGGGTATCATTGGCCTAATTTTCATGATGTTGGTTCTATTGGGTGGCTTTGATAATTGTGAATGTGTCCTAGGGACTTGGTAATGACATTCTAGGGATGAAGATCATGCCTTTGGCTCTAAATAACCCATTGAATAATCTAGAGCCATGTAGAATGCCTCAAAGAACCACATATAATTGTGCAAGGGTATCCATGGTACTATATATGTAGGTCGCGTGGTCTTGTGGCCTTATACATGGTAATGGAGGAGACCTACTTGACCCTAAAGGAATCTTCTAACCATCTAGGGATAAGAAGATTTCCTCCACTTGAACAAAATGTGGTTTCTTAAGGGTATTATTGGCCTATGATTGATTATGTTTGTGCCACTGTAGTTTTGAGAAATATGGACATGTTGTACGGTATTAGTAATGGATTTCCAGGGAGGAATACCATGCCTTTGGACCCAAAGAAGCCATTGAGGCATATAGAGCCATGTACAATTCCTTGAAGCACAATTTTCCTTTAAGTGGGGATATTCATGCCATCAGGTGTTTTTAAAAACGAATAATGGAACTCAAGGCTCAAGTGAAGGTTTCCTCCAACAACCACACATGGCCTCCTAAGGGTATCATTGCATTATGGTTGAGGATATCAGTTCCATTGGGTGCTTTCAAGTAGTACATACATGTCAAGACCGTGGGAATCACATTCTAGGGAAGAAGACCATGTGTTTGTCACTAAATAATTTTTTGAGGTATGCAAATCCATTAACAATGCCTAAAATACACATGTATGCTCCATAGTGGTTTTCATGGCACTATGTATCTAGGTTTTTGGCCTAGGGGCCTTTGACATTGTCAATAGAGGAAACTTGAACCTTCGAGGTCCCTAAAGGAATCTTCTAGTCATCCAATACTAATGAGGTTGCCTCCACCAACCATACATGGTATCCTGAGTGTATTATTGGCATATGATTGAGGATGTCGGTCCCATTAGTGGTTTTGAGTAATATGTAGGTGTCTTAGGGAATTGGGAATGAATTTCTAGGGAAGAAGACCATGCATTTTTCTTAAATATACCATTAAGGCATTCAAAGACATGAAAAATTCCTTAAATAACCATGCATGAATTCACAGGGGTATTTATGGCACTATGCATCTAGGTCTTGTGGCCATGGAGCCTTAGACATTGATTATTGGAGGAAACCTAAATCTCGGCGTAAAAAATAATCTTCAATCCATATAGGCTACGTAGGTTACCTCCACCAATGACACATGGCCTATTGAGGGTATCATTGGCATATGATTAAGGATGTCAGTTTCATTAGAGGGTATTGAGTATTATGCAGGTGTAATAGGGCCTCGAGAATGGAATTATAGGGAAGAGGACCATGCCATTGTCCTCAAAGAAGCCATTGATCCATCCATAGCAATGAACAATGCCTCAGAGTACAACACATGACTTTGCATGGGTATCAATTGTGTTATCTATCTATGTCTCATGGTCTTGCAGCCTTGGACATGGTTAATGGAGGAGACCTGAAGCTTGATCCCTAAAGGAATCTTCTATCCATCTATGGCTAAGAAGGTTTCCTCCACCAACAACAGGGTTGGCACAAGAAATTTGAGCGCATTACAGTCATCCAGAAGAGTTTTTGGGAAATAAATCTCAGTCGTCCAATGAGATCAAGAATATGGCATCAAAATTTCCCTATTGGGGATGTCCTATCGGCTATGTCACATCAAAAGATTATTGTGGAGACGTATTTGAGAAAACCTGATGGATGAGATCCGACATATCGTCATTGAGGGAAGAGTTAAGGAAAGTTCACATTAGGAGTGAACCATGGGAGTTTGAATCCAAAAGTGCATAAAGGAAAGTCTGATGGAGAGGGAAATCCCGACATATCAGGACTGGACTTATAAGAGTTGAAGCATCGGGAGTTATTGTTGAGAAGGAATACAAGAAAGTTGGATGGGCCAAAAATTCATAACATATCGTACATGTTGTATTAGATATTTGTCATCGAAAATATTGTATCAAAGGATGTCGTGGAGGCGCAAGAAGAGATTCTTGAAGAGCCTAAGACCATTGTATCAGGAGAAATGCATCAAGGATGTCCTATCAAGAATGCCACATCGAAAGATTATTGTGAAGGCATATTTAGGAAACGTTGATGTGTGAGATCTGACATATCGTATATGATGATATCGAAAGAGCCTCGTCATGGGTGGAGTTTTGAAAAGTTCACATCTGGAGAAATCTATTGGAGTTTGAATCTGAAATTTTCAGCACAACCTCTAAATGATGCAAATGCTCTTCCCAAGTTTTGTTGTAAATGAGAATGTCATCAAAGAAAACCAAAACCAACTTTCTAAGTTGCTTGCAAAAGATCCTATTCATGCATGCTTGGAATGTGGCTGGAGCATTAGTTAATCCAAAAAGGAATAACAAGAAACTCAAAGTGGCCATAGTGACATCTAAAAGTAGCCTTTTGCACATCTTCTTCCTTCATTTGAATTTGATGATAACCTGATCTAAGATCAATTTTGGAGAAATATTTTGCCCCAAATAGCTCATCCATGAGCTCATCAATTCTAGGGATAGGATACCTATTCTTGATTGTCTTCTTGTTCAAATCTCTAAAGTCTATGCACATCCTTAAGGTTCCATCTTTTTTCTTCACAAATGCTACTGAAGAGGCATTAGGGATAGAGCTTGGTCTAATGAGTCCCAACTCTAGGAGTTATTGGATGGCCTTTTCAATTTCATCTCTGAATTTTTTTGGATGTCTATAGGGTGGTATTTGGACGGGTGAAGTAACCTCCTCTAAAAAAATGTTATGCTCAACCCCACCTATCAGGTGGTCTACCATGTGGAAGGTCTTCAAAAACTTTTTCATACTTTTGTTGTAGTTTCTCTATCTCCTTTGGGTGTTCAAAAACCTTTATGTTTGTCTTGGGAGAGGTTATGAAACATTCAACATCCCATTCTATGTCTCCATGCATCAATATGGATCTCATACTGTGCGAGATCACTACTTGATTTAGATAGGTGTGCTTCCCTCTCACAACCCTTAGTATCCCTTCCAAATCTTCGAATCTCATTTCAGGAATTTGATAGTTCACTGTAAGCTCCTCTATAGAGTACATCCATTGCAATCCCAAAACCACATTAGTATCAACAACATCAAACACATAAAATCTATTAGAAAAAAGTGTAATTACCTATGGTGATTTGCAGCTTTGGAACCCATGTTTTGCTCTCCATAGTGTTGTGACCTGGAATAATGATTGTGAAGCCATTGAGTGGTTCAGTATGTATCTTCATTTTCTCTACCATGTCTACATCAATGAAGTTATGTGTGGCTCTTCCATCTACCAATACCAAGGTCCTTTGTCCTTGTACCACTCCCTTGCATCAAAAAGTGTGATAACAAGGCACTATTAAAAGCACTGCCATCCTTGCTTTGTCAGGTGAAGGATGATTTTATTCTTGTTTCCCTTATTATGTTGTATCATATCCCTCTTCTTGATCTTAAATATGTTCTTCTTCCTCCATACCCCCTTCATACTCATCATTATCAGAAAATACGTCAATGTATTGTGCTTTTCCCTTAGTCCATTTATGCCCTAGTGCCCATGGTTGAAAGCATGTGTAACGCAATTTATTTCTTCTATATTCTTCCCTATTTAGTCCCTCTTTCTTATTCTTTTCAAATGCATCTCTTTTCCAAGGCTTCTTTTCAAATCTGAATTTGGAAGGGAAGTTAGGCTTGGGAGGAAACCTTGTCCTAGGTAGCACATTTTGTATATATCTTGTCAAGTTCATGGCATCCTTCAATGAATTTAGTTTGTGGGCCTTAACTAAAACTTTTAAGGGTTCATCCAAACCTTCAGTAAAGAGTAATACTAAACTCACCATAGATATATCAGCCACCTTAACTGATAATTTTTGGAATTCCAACATATACTCAGCAGGGGTTCCAACTTGCTTCAATTGGGCTAGTTCTTTGAAAGGAAATTCTGGGTCTTTTTGCGCAAATATTTCTAATACCTTGTCAACAAATTCTCCATATGTTTTAACCTGATCATGTCCCAATTTTTTCAAATCATGGAACCACCAATCATTGGCTTCCCCTTCAATATGCAAAATGGCCATTTTTAAAGCATCTTCTTCCACCATTGGATTCAGCTGAAAATACACATCTAGTTTTTGTACCCAAGTATTTGCAGAACTTTGAGATGAGCCATCAAAGGTGGGAAGTGGATTTTTACTTATGGAATAATTCAATTCTCTATTTTGAAAGGGATTCCTATTACCTTCCCTCATTTTGAGCTTGTTTGAGACAACAAAATATTGATCAAATGGTAGGGTACTTCTGCAATCTTCACTCAATTTTTGCCATTCGATTAGAACCTCTTGCATATCATATGGAGTATTAATATTTTCTTTGGAATCAATAAATTTAGGTGTGGCAGGCCTTTCTACACTCTGAAATTCATGAGGTCTATTATGAGGTCCTATCTTTGAGAAGATACCTTCACCCATTGCCTTCTTTTCCTCGAAATGTGAACTATGGTTGCCTCCTCTTTCCCCTTTGCTTCCAAGTTGGCTCACCAAAAATTCGAATCCTTTCATAATTTGTTTGGTCATGTCTTCAAAGAGTGGTTTCATGAGTTTCCTAAACTCTTCACTATCATCCGAGGTTCCCTTCTCATCCCTAGACATAGTTTCCTCAAAATGCACTTCTTTTCCTGCTTCCTCCTCTTCAACAAAAGTACTTTTGGTTTCAATATCTAAGGGTGGTCCCTGAATTCTTGTCCTCATGAATATCAAACCAAATCAGGTTCAAGGATCATGCTATGATACCACTTGAAATGTCCCTTGTTAGAAATTAATTAAAATGGTGAAATTTCAATGTTTTCCACTAGTTCGACCCTTTGCTAGTATTGGTTTCTTGGTCTCCAAATGCTCCCAAATTGTTACACAAGGTGTATGGATGGTATCAGGACATGAATATGAGGTTAATGGATGCTTTATATTCTTCAAATATCCTTTGAATTATGTCCAATGTAGGGGATTACACTAGCAATTTGAGGTTCAATTCCCCCTAGGTAGGTGCTGGAGATGGCTCTCCAAATGTTATTGGACCCTCTTGAATTTAAGAACATGAGAAGGGGATATATAGGGGAAATCAATATGGTATCATATGCAGCACCACTCAGTTTATTAAGTTTGATACAATCCTCTCAAATTAGATACAAAAAGACTAGTTTCGACCTTGGGGGAAATGATAGGAAATCTTCTCCAAATGCTATGAGATTGAACAATATGACTCCAAAATCTTATGAAATGAACATGAAACTTGTATAACACATTATTAACAGTCCATACATCATTAATTAATTAGTGGTTCACTTGTCCATTCGAATATATCAACATATCATTGGCATACATCAACATAGTGGGAAATCAGATTTACATAGTTCCACTTGGACTCTCGACTTGAATAAATTTTTAATATGAAGAATAGAGAATTTAAATCATATTATAAAATAATGGGGCATTAGAATCTCCCCCAAAGAGAACAACAGCTCACCAAGTGCGCCCCACCTCGAGGATCATGAATATGTTGAGAAAATTGGAAATGGTTGGAGAAACAAGTTGAACTAGAAGTGACCACGAGATTCCCTGTAGCTTGAATGTGCAACATAAGACTCCATTGAAGCTCCAAATGAAAGGTCTGAATGGCATTTCCAATTACCAACTAGGATGGGAATCTTTCACCCTCGAAATTGGTGCTAAGGCAAGTAGAGTAGCACTCCACTAGCTCTCCTCTCAAATGCAAATTCTGAAAATGATCAAAATACCTTCTCTTACTTGATATTTGTATTTTATAAACATACTTATCCTTCCAAGGTTCTAATTCCATCCATTAAATCCAAGCCAATTCGAATTAGGGAGGGATTCAAGATTTGCCACTTGTCTTCCACTTCCTAGTCTTCCACCTTCCACCAATTCGAGTAGGAATCTCTTGGGATTCTATAAATCCCCATGAGCACTCATTTGGAGGCTATTTTTAGGCCTAACATGTCATATTGGTCAAATGTCAGCAATCAGGTCTGAAATTTGTCATAGGTGTCATAGCATCTTCATCATTGTTGTCATAGAGGTTAGGGAATCTAGCCCAAGTGTCCAAGAACCTCTCATTTGACTCTTCCTCTTCCATGGGAGTTACAATTCCATCCCAATTCGACCTATGATGCATATTTCCAAGTGTATGAGCCTTCCAACTCATCCCAAGAATGTTGTACTTCTTATGGATTCGAATTGACAAGAGGAGGATGCCATGTGGCATAGAAAATATAGCTTGTGTGGGTCCCACATCCTCCATGTGTCTTCATGATCAATTGCCACTTTGATTTTCCCTTCTATTTATTTATTTATCTCCTTTATTAAATATTTATGACATTCTAATGTCCAAACATCATTTATTAGCCCCCTTATTTCAAATCCCAATGTCTCCATCCAACCTAGGGAACTAGTAGGATTGGTGGAACTTTCCTGTTATGAATTTATTTGGATGGGGACATTACAGTCCTCCCCACCCAAGAATGCTTGCCCTCAAGCAATTTCATATTTGGATGCTGCAAATTTTTTTCCTCTTCCCGTGTGGCATCTTCACTTGGTAGATCCTTCCATTGTACCAAGTACTCTTTGATAGTTCTACTCCTTAATCTTCTTTCCCTTGTCTTCAAAATTCTTTTTGGAACAAGTATGAGATGACCTTCATCATCCAAAGGAGGAAGTGTTTCTGAAATGACAACTTGCTGACCAATATCCTTCTTGAGACATGAAACATGAAATACATTTTGGATTTTACTTCCTTCTGGAAGTTCTAACTCATATGCTACCTCCCCAAGCTTCTGAACTACCTTGTATGGGCCATAGTATCTTGGTTTTATCTTCTTTGCTCCCTTCTTTTTCAAAGATGTTTGTTTATATGGATGCAACCTCAAATATACCAAATCATTGATTTGAAAGGTCCTTTCTTCCCTATGTTGATCTGCATATTGTTTTTGTTGATTTTGGGCAACCTGCAAGTTGTCTTTCAAAAGCTTAAAAATTACATGGCTCTCTTCCACCCAATCTTTAGCTTTTGGGGCTCTACTATCACCAAATATATTCTCAACAAAGGTGAGTGCTTCATAACCATATAAGGATTTGAAATGAGACATTCCTATTGACATATGAAAAGTGGTGTTGTAGCAAAACTCACCCAAGTGTAGCCATTTTACCCATGCTTTTTGCTGCTCTCCCACATATTTCCTTAGGTACCCTTCCAACCATTGATTCACTCTCTGTTTGGTCATTAGTTTTTGGATGATAGCTTGTGCTTGGAGTCAATTGAGTACCCACCAATCTGAAAAGTTCTTGCCAAAAAGCACCCATGAATCTGCTATCTTTATCACTTACAATGTTCTTGGGGAGCCCATGCAATCTGAAGATTTATTAAAAAAAAACATTAGCCACTTGTGCAACACTAAAAAATGATGTAACAACAAATAAATGAGCAAATTTGGTCAGCCTATCCACTACCACATATATGCAATCCTTTCCAAAATATTTGGGCAAACCTATGATGAAGTCCATTGAGATACTCTCCCATTTTTGTTCCGGAATGGGAAATGGTTGTAATAAACCAGCTGGGCATGTGAGTTCATATTTTTTTTGATGACATACCTTACATTCATTCACATACTTTAGAACATCTTCCTTCAACCCTTTCCAAAAAAACCTTTGCCTTAATTTCCTATAAGTTTTGAAGATCCTTGGACGACCAGCTAGGGGGGAATCATGTGCTTCTTGCAAAATATTGTACTTGAGTTTTGAATTTTGAACCAAATAAATTCTTCCCTTATAATATATTAGACCATTCAAAATTATGTATTTATCATCCCTTTTGACCCCATCTAACACATCATAAGCAAAACTATCTTTGGCATATTCAACCATTAGCATGTTTTTCCAATCTTTTGAAATGTCCATGAGAGAAAAGGAAGGTCTTCTAGATAATGCATCTACTACAATGTTATTCTTCCCTTTTACATATTCAATATCAAAATCAAAAGCTTGGATCTTGCTTACCCACTTTTGTTGCCTTTCATTAAGATCCTTTTGGGTGAGGAAGTGCTTTAGACTATTGTGATCAGTTTTCACCACAAACTTGTTTCCCACCAAGTATTGACTAAACTTGGCCAAGGCATGCATGATGGCCAACATTTCTTTGTCATATATGGAGTAAAGCTTCTCATGTGGCTGCAACTTTCTGCTCTCAAAGGCTATAGGGTGTTTATTTTGTTAGTTTTTTCAGAATTTACTTCAATCTGATCTAGGATCTTAACTAAGAGAACAACATGTACAACATATCTACAGCATATCAATCATGGACACAATAATGCAAGCACACAAGATACATAGAGTTTACTTGGGGAAAACCATAAAGGTGAAAAACCCCAATAACTTCCTCAGAGATAGATAGAGCAATGATACAACCCAAGCATAAGAGATAGACATCTCCTAGCAGTAGCTTCTCCTCCTCCATAAGTGCGCCACTCTCTAGAGAGTGTGTGTGAGAATAGAATGATCAAATAGAGTGCCCCCCACACTCTATTTATACTTGACTTGACTTGCCTAATAACCTTTACTAGGTCGGCCTCAACTTAACTACATAACACAATGCTGACTGGGCCGACACCCAATAGGGTGGTCTAATAACCCTTTGAGCCACATGGCCGACCCCCAATAGGGTGGTCTAATAACCCTTTGACCCACATGGCTTATATAGGGCCGACCCCAACAAGGTGGTCTAATAACCCATCAAGTATAAGTTACGACACTTTCAATATAAATGACGACACTTCCATATAGAGGAATAATAACATCTCTATAGGAATACAAACACTTCCGTATAGAGGAATAATACCATCTCTATAGGAGTACAATACACATATATGAAATATATTCTGAAGTTACATATACATCAACATATTTTTCTATAGGAAAGCCCTTATCCCTTCACCCGAAGCATCACATTCCAAAACAAAAGGTTTAGAAAAATCAGGTAATGCAAGTACTAGACAACTACTCATTACCTCTTCATTTTTTGGAAGGCCTTTTCAGCCTCTTCATCCCACTTGAAAGCATCTTTCTTGGTCAAATCAGTGAGTGTAGAAGTCAATTTGGAGAACCCTTTCACAAACTTCCTATAATAGGTGCATATTCCAATGAAGCCTCTTAATTCTGTGATGTTTTTTGGTGATGTCCATTCAAGGATAGCTCTGATTTTTTCCATGTGCACTTTCACTCCTTGTCCAATAATGTACCCAAGATATAAAAGTTCCTTCATTCCAAATTCACATTTAGACAACTTAGTAAACAATGACTGTTCATGTAGAATTTTCAACACAACCTCTAAATGATGCAAATGCTCTTCCCAAGTTTTGTTGTAAATGAGAATGTCATCAAAGAAAACTAAAACAAACTTTCTAAGCTGCTTGCAAAAGATCCTATTCATGCATGATTGGAATGTGGCTGGAGCATTCGTTAATCCAAAAGGCATAACAAGAAACTCAAAGTGGCCATAGTGACATCTAAAAGCATTCTTTTGCACATCTTCTTCCTTCATTCGAATTTGATGGTAACCTGATCTAAGATCAATTTTGGAGAAATATGTTTCCCCAAATAGCTCATCCATGAGCTCATCAATTCTAGGGATAGGATACCTATTCTTGATTGTCATCTTGTTCAAATATCTAAAGTCTATGCACATCCTTAAGGTTCCATCTTTTTTCTTCACCAACACTACTGAATAGGCATAAGGGCTAGAGCTTGGTCTAATGAGTCCCAACTCTAGGAGTTATTGGATGGCCTTTTCAATTTCATCTCTGAATTTTTTTGGATGTCTATAGGGTGGCATTTGGATGGGTGAAGTACCCTCCTCCAAAATAATGTTGTGCTCAACCCCCCTATCAAGTGGTCTACCATGTGGAAGGTCTTCAATTTTTTTTTCATACTTTTGTAGTAGTTTCTCTATCTCCTTTGGGTGTTCAACAACCTTTATGTTTGTCTTGGGAGAGTTGATGAAACATTCAGCATCCCATTCTATGTCTCCATGCCTCAATATCGATCTCATACTGTGGGAGGTCACTACTTGATTCGGATATGTGTGTTTCCCTCTCACAACCCTTAGTATCCCTTCCGAATCTTGGAATCTCATTTCAGGAATTTGATAGTTCACTGTATGCTCCCATATAGAGTACAACCATTGCACTCCCAAAACCACATTAGTATTAGCAACATCATCCACATAAAAGCTATCAGAAAAAGTGTAATTACATATGGTGATTTGCATCTTTGGAACCCATGTTTTGCATTCCATAGTGTTGTGACCTGGAATAATGACTATGAAGCCATCAAATGGTTCAATAGGTATCTTCCTTTTCTCTACCATTTTTTCATCAATGAAGTTATGTGTGGCTCCTCCATCTACCAATACCGAGGTCCTTTGTCCTTGTACCACTCCCTTGCATTGAATAGTGTGATAACGAGCCATTGCTGAAAGTAATTCCATCCTTGCTTTGTTAGGTGAAGGATGATTTTATTCTTTTTTCCCTTCTTCTATTGTATCATATCCATCTTCTTGATCTGAAATATGTCCTTCTTCCTCCATACCCCCTTCATACTCATCATTATCAGAAAATACTTCAATGTATTGTGCTTTTCCCTTAGTACATTTATGCCCTGGTGCCCATGAATGAAAGCATGTGTAACACAACTTCTTTCTTCTAAGTTCTTCCCTGTTTTGTCCCTATTTCTTATTCTTTTCAAATGCATATCTTTTCCAAGGCTTCTTTTCAAATCTGAATTTGGAAGGGAAGTTAGGCTTGGGAGGAAACCTTGTCCCAGGTAGCACATTTTGTAGATCTCTTGTCAAGTTCATGGCATCCTTCAATGAATTTGGTTTGTGGGCCTTAACTAAAACTTTTAAGGGTTCATCCAAACCTTCAGTAAAGAGTAATACTAACCTTGCCATAGATATATCAGCCACCTTAACTGATAATTTTTGGAATTCCAACATATACTTAGCAGGGGTTCCAACTTGCTTCAATTGGGCTAGTTCTTTGAAAGGCAATTCTGGGTATTTTTGCTCAAATATTTCTAATACCCTGTAAACAAATTATCCATATGTTTTAACCTGATCATGTCCCAAGGTTTTCAGACCATGGAACCACCAATCATTGGCTTCCCCTTCAAGATGCAAAATGGCCATTTTTAAAGCATCTTCTTCCACCATTTGATTCAGCTGAAAATACACATCTAGTTTTTGTACCCAAGTATTTGCAGAACTTTGAGATGAGCCATCAAAGGTGGGAAGTGGCATTTTACTTATGGAATAATTCAATTCTCTATTTTGAAAGGGATTCCTATTACCTTCCCTCATTTTGAGCTTGTTTGAGACAACAAAATATTGATCAAATGTTAGGGTGCTTCTGTAATCTTCACTCAATTTTTGCCATTCGATTATAACCTCTTGCCTATCATATGGAGTATTAATATTTTATTTGGAATCAAAAAATTTAGGTGTGGTAGGCCTTGTTGCACTCTGAAATTCATGAGTTCTATTATGAGGTCCTATCTTTGAGAAGATACCTTCACCCATTGCCTTCTTTTCCTCGAAATGTGAACTACTGTTGCCTCCTCTTTCCCCTTTGCTTCCAAGTTGGCTAGCTAACAATTTGAATCCTTTCATCATATGTTTGGTCATGTATTCAAAGAGTGGTTTCATGAGTTTCCTAAACTCCTCACTATGATCTGAGGTTCTCTTCTCATCCCTAGCAGCCATAGTTTCCTCAAAATGCACTTCTTTTCCTGCTTCCTCCTCTTCAACAAAAGTACTTTTGGTTTCAATATCTAAGGGTGGTCCCTGACTTCTTGTCATAATGAATATCAAACCACATCGGGTGCATGGATCATGCTATGATACCACTTGTAATGTCCCTTTTTATAAATTTATTAAAATGGTGAAAATTTCAATTTTTTCCACTAGTTCGACCCATAGCTAGTATTGGTTTCTTGGTCTCCAAATGACTCCAAAGGCTCCCAAATTGTTACAGAAGGTGTATGGATAGTATTATGACATGAATATATGGTTAATGGATTCTTTAGAGTCTTCAAAAGGCTTCTGCAACTCTCCTTTGAATTCTGGCCAATGTAGGGGATTAGACTAGCAATTTGAGGTTCAATCCCCTCTGGGTAGGTGTTGGAGATGGCTCTCCAAATGCTATTGTACCCTCTCGTATTTCAGAAAAGGAGTAGGGGATATCAATATGGTCTCATATGCAGCACCATTCAGTTTATTAAGTTTGATACAACCCTCTCAAATTAGATACAAAGGACTAGTTTCGACCTTGGGGGAAATGATAGGAAATCTTCTCCAAATGCTATGAGATTGAACAATATGACTCCAAAAGTTTATGCTCTGAACATGAAAATTGTATAACACATTATTAACAGTCCATACATCATTAATTCATCAGTGTTTCACTTGTCCATTCGAATATATCAACATATCATTGGCATACATCAACATAGTGGAGAAAATGACATCATTTTCTCATTGATGATTAGATTTACATAGTTCCACTTGGAATCTCGACTTGAAGCAATTATGAATATGAATAATAGAGAATTTACATCAAATGATAAAATAATGGGGAAATAGAATCTCCCCCAAAGAGAACAACAGCTCACCAAGTGCGCCCCACCTCAATGATCATGAATATGTTGAGAAAATTGGAAATGGTTGGAGAAACAAGTTGAACTAGAAGTGACCATGAGCTTCCCTGTAGCTTTAATCTGCAACATAAGACTCCATTGAAGCTCCAAATGAAAGTTTTGAATAGCCTTTCCAATTACCAACTAGGATGGGAATCTTTCACCCTCGAAATTGTTGCTAAGGCAAGTAGAGTAGCACTCCACTAGCTCTCCTCTCAAATGCAAATTCTGAAAATGATCAAAAGCCCTTCTCTTACTTGATCTCTATATTTTATAAACATCCTTAGCCTTCTAAGGTTCGAATTCCATCCATTAACTCCAAGCCAATTTGAATTAGGGAGGGATTCAAGATTTGCCACTTGTCTTCCACTTCCTAACCTTCCACCTTCCACCAATTCGAGTAGGATTCTCTTGGGCTTCTCTAACTCCCATGAGCGCTCACTTGGAGGCTATTTTTAGGCCTGCATGTCATATTGGTCAGATGTCAGCAATCAGGTCTGAAATTTGTCACAAGTGTCATAGTATCTTCATCATTGTTGTCATAGAGGTTAGGGAATCTAGTCCAAGTGTCCAAGAACCTCTCATTTGACTCTTCTGCTTCTTCCATGGGAGTTACACTTCCATCCCAATTCGACCTATGATGCATATTTCCAAGTGCTTGAGCCTTCCAACTCATCCCAAGAACATTGGAATTCTTATGGATTCGAATTGACAAGAGGAGGATGCCATGTGGCATTGAAAAGCTAGCTTGTGTGGGTCCCACATCCTCCATGTTTCTTCATGATCAATTGTCACTTTGATTTTCCCTTGTATTTATTTATTTAGATCCTTTATTAAATATTTTTGACATTCTAATGTCCAAACATCATTTATTAGCCCCCTTATTTCAAATCCCAATGTCTCCATCCAACCTAGGGAATTAGTAGAATTGGTGGAACTTTCTTGTTATGAATTTATTTGGATGGGGACATTACACATTATCTATGTTTCATTTTTTTAACACCATATTTTAAGAAGTTATACATGTTTTTCTAATATTTATTTTTAGTAATCACCTTTCTAATTTTCTAAATTTCCATTATAACTAACATGTCGTAATTAAATAACATTACCCCACACATATATATAACATAATTTAAATATACAAATTGTTATATATATCAAAAATTTAATTTGAATATTATGTTTTTTTTTTTTTTTCCCCGAAAAAAAAGCGTAATTTTATTTCATCTTGCGAGTACAAAATTACATTGGATCATCATCACTCTTGCAGAGTGTATATGCTGTTGAGCAGTACCAATAAAACTACTTCGAACTTACATCTATGTAAAAATAGATACAGAGAAAACTCAGGTAAATCCTACAGATAAAACCTAAATCTAGGCAACCATATATGGCTCTACAAGAAGCCAGCAGAAATGTCGAAGAAGAGAGGCAGAAGATACAAGAAAAACATTTCCAGAATCCATGAATAAAAAGCAGTGCCACTAGCAACTGCAGAAGATAACCCCCAGCCTGCCAAGAAGAAGAAACGTCGGCCCACGGAAACTCCCCCGGCAGTAGCCACCGTGATCTGCCGCCGCCATCAATGAACCTCAGCAAACCAGGGGCATTGGAACCCCGTCGCGCGCCCTCCACAACCAGAACGCCGTCAGAAACGTGGGATCCTAGAGCCCAAGCTCGATAGTCCACCAGTCTGCTGACGCAACCTGCCGAAGAACGCCCCGACCAGGAGCTGCGACCCTCTGCGATTATGCTACCCGCCCGCCGCCACTGGGGAGCCGAGGCTCACTGCCAACGGGTCGCCGCGCTAACGCGCCTCCATTCGATTCACAGCGGAAGAAAAACCCTTTCAGTCGGCCAGACAGATAGCGGACTCAGGGGAGAAGGGAGGAGGGCGGCCATGGAAGGATCCATGGCCGCCAAAACCAGTTTCAAAGACCGCCAATCAAAACCCTAGCTCCGTCTCTCCGTCAGGATTCCTTTCCATCGATTTGAATATTATGTATTCAATGAACGCCAAATTATTAAAATTGATATCGTTTGTGTAAGTTTATAAGTATAACTTAAATACATGAAGCTCCATAACCTTGATAAAGTTAAGAAATTTCAAGTCATCCATCATAACATGGGGAGTGGGAGGTTTGGATATGAAAATATAAATGTGTTTGGCATAATATGTATACAAATCATTATATACATTCAGAATTTAGTTTGATTTATATATATTAAGAATTAGTATGATCCATTTATATTTAATGAATTAAAATTTTAAAGTTGAAGTTGATATGTGTAGGTATATATAGGTATTGAATTAATTATATACTTAATTATTATAAAATTATAAAATTTAACTCTATATGTGCTGTAATAATAAGTATTCTAATTATTCGGAATTTCTCTTATCATATAATATAGTTATGAATTGTTTTCGTTTTCCATTAACACGACAGAGATTTAAGTTACATTGTAATACATATCATTCTAATAGTTATACTTTAGAGTTTATAGTAAAGTAATTGTTAGTTTTACATTTTGCATGCATCATGTTGTATTTGGCCGAGGGGCGTTTTTTTGGGTTGTGGAAAGATTTTCTCCAAAATCATTCCCCGCCTTTTGCAATAACAAACAATATGCATTTCACAACAAAGTAGTAATTTTGTATAAGCTAGGATATATATACTTGAATTTGAAAGCATTAAAATTATATTGAAAATTTTATATATGAATTAATAATTTTGAACAAAATCATAAAAGAAGGTGTGAAGTTACTTCAAAGTTTGAAGTTATGAGTCATTTCTTTGAAATTTTTTATTATCCAAATTCAACCCAAAAACAATCTCAAATTTTAACACAATGTAAAAATAATAAAAGCTAGGATATATATACTTGAATTTGAAAGCATTAAAATTATATTAAAAATTTCACATATGAATTAATAATTTTGAACAAAATCATAAAAGAAGTTGTGAAGTTACTTCAAAATTTGAAATTATGAGTTATTTCTTTGAAAATTTTCATTATTCAAATTCAACCCAAAAACAATCTCAAATTTTAACACAATGTAAAAATAATAAAGTTACATTCATTCTCAAACAAAAACATCTACACACATTTCTATATGAACTCTTCCATCTTAATTGGTACACAATATTACTTTCCATTCCTAAACATAATTTAAAGACAGAGTAACAGTAGAACTAACTTCCACCAAAAGATCTCAACATTTGTTTAGATTGAACAAAAATACATCTAAGTCATCAAAATACAACCACATAATATTCAAGTCAATTTGTAATTGAAAATACTTTACACATTAGAGAAGTCTTTCACAAAATTATAAATAATCTTAAATAGATACCGAATTAGAAAATCACCCATATCATAAATCCAGTCATTACTGGTTAACCTCGACCGACCTTGGGCTTGCTGGAAGATGGGAAGATGAGTGGAATTGTTATGTTCAGAATATCAATCTTGCAGGGATCCGTATCTCTAAAGAAAAAGACAAACTGGTTTGGGCAAAAAACCTTGATACAGGTCAGGTTACTGCCGGTTCAGCTTATCAAACGATTGTGGATTTTCATGCGGGTGGCCAAAGGAAATGGTGGTTCTTAGTTTTATCGAAGTGGAAGCTTCCACTCAAAATCAAATGCTTTCTCTGGTTGGTTTTCAACAACAAAGTTTTGACATGGTAGAATTTTGCTTCGGCATGGAAAACAAGGCCCAAGCATATGTTATCTATGCAGAAATGGTGTGGACTCCAGGAATCATCCATTTTTCCAATGTAAATATTCTTTGAATGTTTGGAATCATATATGTTTGAAGCTAAAGGTTAATAATGATTGGTCTGACTAGGATTTTGATTTTTCTTACTTGAGTTGGAAATAGAAACACAAGAATCTCATCATAGTTCCAGGTATATTGGCTTGGGTTATCTGGAAAACTAGGAATCTGGCTATATTTCAGGATATTGGTCCATCAATGAAACAAACCCTATTCTCTTTCTGGAAAATATTCCATTTATATGCAAAGATGGATATTGATAAAAGGAATTACAACAGACTTTGCAATCCCATTAATGAAGATGGTATTAATATTATTGTTTTTTTTGATGGAGCATCCTCAGCTTATAAATGTGGAGTAGGATTCTTTATCAGATGTGGATCGACTCTCTCCCTCAAATTTAAGTTGTCTAGAGGCATGGGTACAAATACAAAGGCGGAATTTTTGGGTCTTTGGGGTATTCTTAAAGTGGCTCTACTATGTGGTTTGGACCATCTTCGAGTCTATGGAGACTCCACAATGATCGTAAATTGGGAAAATAAACTTGTCAAAATTGAGAACATTTCCCCCCATCATTGGTGTCATAGAACTTCTCAAATGGTGAACAGGTTTCATCACCTTTCTATTGAACATGTCTACAGAGAAAACAATGCAGTGGCTGATGCATTATCAAAGATTGCTATTGATGGAGATCCAGGCTCTCTCTTTTGGGAAGAATGGGTAAATGATCATTTGGTTTCATCTGGTATATGTGGATCCTTTTTTTCAAAAGTTTTTTAGATAGTTTCTTGGTTTTGAGGACTGGAAAGATCTTTTTTTGATGTAACAACATGTATGTAAAAGATTCTATGTCTCCCACTAGTTGTGCTACTGGTTATGTTTTGGGAGAAACAGACTTGTATAGTTTCTGTTTTGGTTTATGACGTAACACTGGTCCATCTTGTATGAGCTATATATGCTATATAATTTTTGATTTCATAAAATAACAAAAATACGTTTTTTCCCATAAAAACAACACACACACATATATATTACAATCTTAATAATATGTATATATAAAATAATATTTTATAATTCTAAAAATCCATAATAACTCATGCACATAAGACAATGCACAACAATTTGATATAAGATTGCACAAAAACCCTCGTGATACCAAGAATATATATATATATAAGTAAGTTACAATCCTAATAATCCGTATATATAAAATAATATTTTATAATTCTAAAAATCCATAATAACTAATGCACATAAAACAATGCACAACACTTTGGTATAAGATTGCACAAGAGCTCTCGTGATACCAAGAAAACATATTTATATTATACTTTTATTTCATTTAGGTAACATTTTTATATTATAATTTTATTTCATCTAGGTAACATTTTTATATTATAATTTTATTTCATTTATGTTATTTGTCAAAACATTTTATCAAGTTAAGATTATAAAGTTAATATTTTCTTAACTTGTTTATATTTTATATTGTGTATTTAACTTCTTTTTTTCTAATGGTAGTTCACCAAGTTATATTTACTTAAAAACATGTTAATATTTATTATTCTAAATAATTAAAGTATAGTTAACCTTACATAAGACTCAACAAAAGCATCATATCTCTTATATTTTATCATATTAATAATTTAAAAAAATTAAAATTAATATTAATAATTTGAAAAATATTAAAATTAATATTAATATTAACAATTTCAAAAATATTAAAATTAAGATTAAAATTTTAATTTATAAGTTGTTTTATTTGATATATTTCTTTTTAAATAATGATGAAAAATTAGTAAATGCAATGAACTATAGTTAAAAAAAACATTAGTAGATCAAAAAAGACATACTACTTGAATAACCTATTAATGGTCAAGGTGTACCTGGAGTATAAGGAAAGTTTTAAAGATCTTTCTTCTAATGTAGAAGCTTTGTGAATTTTATATATTCTTATATTTCAAATCATAAAATATTTAGTTATATTTTTATAAAACAATTCCTTTTTTTAGGGATTTTATATATTTTTTAAATTTTTGTTATGTTTAAAGTTAAAAAAAACAAGTTTAAAAGCTCCAAGGAAGCAAATTCACTGTTAATAAGAAAGGAGTATTGTTTGGATACTGTGATAGGGCACAAAGCCATATCTGACGCCATGCTAAAACTTAAGTTAAGTTGTCCATCGTAGAGCAAGCCACATAAGCTTAAGGGATAGTTCTCCAATGCTCCGAAGAAAGGAGGGGGTTGGTCTGAGCGAAGGATTAAGACATGGTTCTCTATCATATAAGGAACAATGCTTCAAAATTCAAATAGATGTAGGGTTGGCCTAAAAATCAAGTCACCGAAGGTTAAGAAGTAGTTTCACATGACAGCATGTCGGGGCGCAAAGCCATATGCGACGTCATGCTAAAGCTTAAGTTTAGCTTCCCATTGTAGAGCAAGCCACAAAAGCTTAAGGGATAGTTCTGCGGTGCTCCAAATAAAGGCAGGGGTTGGCGTGAACAAAGGCTTAAGATGTAGTTCTCCAACAGATAAGGAACAATGCTCCGAAGTTGAATAGACGTAGGATTGGCCTGAAAAGCAATTTGCCGAGGGTTAGGAAATAGTTTCCCAACTGTACAATAAAATGCTCCGATGGTGTCGACATGTAGTTGTAGTTATTTATTTAAGTATAATAATTTTGATTTAAAACAAGGTAATCGTCATAATGGGTTGTATAACTATATTCCTCAGAGTTGTATTGTGCATGTTTTTCTGAATTCACGTGACTTGTCCATGCTGAAGCAATGTAGGGACTTCTTGGTTCTATTGATGCAATTCAGGCTGCAAAATAAAAACGAATAACTGTTAGACATCACATCATGAAAAATATAAAAAATATATAAAGAAGATAAAGAAAGAAATGAACACCAAGAATGGCAGAAAAGACATAACATTAACGAGCAATTAAGCTATCTTCAATATGCACATAGATGTACAAATATATTACAAAAACACCATAACTGTCATGTAACCAAATAATAGTTAGGTAAACTAACGAACTATGACTAGAATCTTTAACATACCCCCTTAATCATAAGTTTGTTAATGCCTTGAAAAACTGCCACTACTTGACAATCAACAAAGTGTCAAGCAAATTCAGAGAGTAGAAAACTCAACAAGGTCAGCTACAAATGGCTGAAAATCTCTCTGAAACAAAATCTAGCAAAAGATGAAGACTTCTACTAAGTTGCATGGTTTCAAGTTGACCATAAACTATCCAAGCAGAGAAACATGTGTATATGTTCTCTGAAAAATGTAAAAGCAAAACCTCATGCCTTCTGTACTTAATTGGTGGTTTTAGGATGACCACAAACCATAACAACAACAATGAGGTGGTTTTAGGTTTACCATAAACCATATTAGGAACAAGGCTGCATACTTGTTTCCCATTTGTTCACAAGCTCACAACAAAAACTTGGAACTTGACTTCAAACTATAAATGTTATTCCCCCCTATTAGGGACAAGGTGAGAAAACAATATGTCAACTGCATTAAATTCATTCGATTGCTGAAATGTCTAAACATAAATAGGTTCAGAATGGTTACTTGATCCTTCATTCACAAACTGCTGAAATTTTTGAACAGAAACAGGTTCAAAATGACTTTTCTTTTGCTATAAGTCTTCTTTTCACCCTTTTATAATAATCCAACTCGATAATAGAAAACTTAAACTCAAGAGAAGGGTGTTTGGTTTAACCAATAATGCTCCCAAATACAATCATACATCAATTCAACAATATTTGATACTCACAAAAGGAACAACAATAAGTACCCAAAAACTTGCAAAAACACAGAATGCAAGGATTAAAATATATGCAAGGATAAAAATATGAATAGGCACAAGTTCATAAAATAGGTGTTGAATTGTTCTTAAAATCTGGATGATTTATATTATGTCTACTCTGAATGCAATGGCTTAGTTCTCCTTCACAATAAGAGGTGGTCATTCTGTTCTTCATTTTGAAGCTGGAAACATTCTATATTTTTGTGATGCAACTCTGCAAAATCGTGTTTTTTCAAAGATGGTCTTCTCTTTTCACAATGAATTGGCTGGAGGGCTTCCTCCTCACGCGAAATAGCCTTCACGGTCTTGAACATATCGTAGACTATGGCTCTCACTTTCTTCAAAATCATGGCTTTGTGCTTACTAGCAGCACTTCAATTCAAATTCAATTGATAGTTTTATTCAAATTTATGACACCTCTCCTCTTTTTCAAACAAAGTTAGGGCTTTTTCAACCTCACAATGTTATTTTTTTAAAATAAAAAATCTTTTAAGCACAAGGTTCCTTTCATAACTTAAAAACTCATTTCATAATTTTTCTTATCCTACATCTTTACTATTTCCAATTAATATATTAAAAGAAACTCCCCTTTTTAATATATTGAATGACTTTAAGAATATAAGACTTAAGGCATATGAAACAGACGTTCATCCTTACGGATTGACAAATAGAGATCTTTCCTTGGCTTTCTCCAGGAAAATACACTCTCGGTGGTTTCTTTCTTTCTTGCGTCGTTCATACATACAGGCAAAGATTCCTGTAGTGGTCTTCTCTTCTAAACGTCAGGCTGGTGTGACCCGCTCCTTAGATGGTTCATATCGACTAATTTATAGAACCTTCTCGCTAAATCTCACTGAGATCAATATTTCATCATGTATAGAGGCCTTATATGCGTTTGTAATTTTCCAATGAGTTCAATTTCTATAACAATCATATTAACAATTTACCAACAAGGCGTGGTGAGTTCAATACCCATAGACTGATAATACAGCAGCACTGGGCTACCCAGAAGTTATCAGTTTTATGTAATTTGCCTACCAATGTTCATGAGTTCTGTGAAGTCATATTTTATGCAGAGGGCCACCATGCTGCACCAGGGATCAGAAAACAAGCAACAAATAACAGGCCTACTGTAATACTGCATTGCAAGCATCTCAAATAACGCGCCAGGGATAATCCATGGCTCACCGTCATCACCATCCCAGTGGTCTATGATTGTTGACATGGTTGAATAGTGTCCTGCCTGTTGTTTTTTACTAATTCCAAATTGATTTTATGAAAGTTGTTACAAATTCAGAATAAACAATTATTAAAAAGAAAAAAATATAAAAAATAACTGGTAACTATGTATGGATAACTAGTAATGGATGCATAAATAACTAGTAGTTGATGCATGATTAACTGAGAGTTCTTGCAAATATAAGTGACTATGCTAGTGGTAAAAGATAAGATAGATGAATCAATATAAAGATGTTATATTGAAATTATAAAAATTAAACGTATCATATATATATATCCACATCATGAGGCAGACTTAACATTAAACTTTGTTTGTGTTTACTTTGAGTTTCGATGATGATTACAATGAAGGCAGATATTAATGTAGATCTGGCAGGCATGTTGATGGTTGGATCTTACGCTGCTTGAGATCCAGCAGGCTGAATAGTGTTCAGCCCGCTCTTCTTTGCGATCATGCTTGTAAAAGTTTCTAGCTTCTATCCTTAGGTTTACACATGTACAACAGATTCCAAAGCAATTATGGACAAAACAGAAGTGAGTGGCGTCAACATGACATTTCAGAAGGGAGATTGTGTGATATGATTTTGTAATCTGCAAGCTACTAAATGCAGCCACGTGACCACAGAATGCTACAGTTTCTGCCCTCTTTCTGATTCTCTTTCTTAACTTGTGAACTCTGATTCCTGATTCTCATTGCATTAAAAAATGGGGGGTGTCAAATGCATTTCCCTTAGTCAAGAGAATGTCCCAGTGAGATATTCAGATGTGTTGCACGACGATCGGGTCACCCACCATCGTCCAACTCTGCAACAATAAATTTAGGGAGAGAAAATGACAGGAGTGAATGATGTGGTGCCAGCCCCACGGAAAGATCAGGGAGAAAAAAATGACAGGAGTGAATGATGTGGTTCCAGCCTCCAGGGAAAGACCGGGGACAGAAAATGACAGGACTGAATGATGTGGTGCCAGGGAAAGATCGGGCCAGCTGCAATTGTCGAACGCAATCCGGGGGATTCCCTGCCGCCTGCTGCCAATGCTCGTTTGTTTCAGCGACTCTCCTTAGTCTGCAAAGATAACATGAGTGAAGGATGTGGTGGTAGGGATACATAATTCCAGCTATAATTGTCAAAGGGAATCAGGGGATTCTCTGTCTGCTGGACTCTCCTGACTTTGTTTTCTTTCACTTAAATGAGTTGTTTTCCACAAACTTGCATCAACTAAAAGTTACACGTGCATTAGCTACCAGTTATACACGCATTAGCTACCAGTTATCCATGCAATAGTTATCAATTATTTCTGATAATTTTTTTTTCTTAACTGCTTATTTCGAATTTGGAACGACTGCCATAAAACTAGCACAGCCACTTAATTTGTGGCTGGTGTACAACTATAGACCACAAGTAAAATTTCACAATTAGATAATAATAAGTTATATGTTATTTGTTGTTTGTCACTAAACTCCTTATCCATTAGCTACCTATTATCCATACATCAATTACCAGTTATTTTTAATATTTTTTTTTCTTTTTAATTATTTATTTCTAATTTCAAATGACAATCATAAAATCAATATGCTAACTGACTTGTCAACCCTGAAACTTAAAAAATTTAAGGCATTCCATTCTCAGCAAATCAGTATGATCAAAACGTTTTGGCTCCATAAACAAAAGAATTAAAAGTAAGGCATAGATCGTGACACGTACACGTAAAAGACATCCATCTGTTAGTATTCAATTGATAATATTTCCGGTATGGCTTTTAGAATTTATTTATTTTTTAAATTGATAATATTATCGACATGGTTTTAAAATTTATTTATCTATTATATGGTAGAAAGACCTGCCACAGCAGGACTGTTTCAATATATCTGACAACGGGGCAAGTAAAACTGTCATAGTGGAGACACAAAAGATATGAAGGACAGAATTGGTACTTAGTTCTCCATCTGGTTAGTTATAAAAACCCCAATCCATCATATATCTGTTTATAACTCAATAACCATTTTTATGCTCTGCAATATTGTCTTAACCGAGTTGAGGGTGTGAGCTTCGTTTTTGCATCTAATATTTAAGTTGGTCTTTACTTAGCAGAGTTGGAATTTTAGTTCAAATCTGTTTTTTTAATTAATATTTTTTAATCAAAAGTTATGCTTTAATTTTCAATTAAAAGACAACAATAAACTCATTTATCCATGTTTTCGTTGATTATGTGCTTTGAAAATCAAGAGTGGAAAAAACAACCTAGAATCTTTTGAGAAGGTTACTGTCAGGCCACATGTAATGCAACATATAAAATTTTACAAGGTTAACATGTTGCATCAATGGTGTAATTGAAATTGTGAAATTTTAGTTTTCAATTAAAAGATATGTTTTTATTAAGGAGTTTAATTTCCAATAAAAAGATAACAATCTGCCCATTTACCCATGTTTTTTGTTGATCATGTACTCTGAAAATCAAAGGGTGGAGCAAAAGAACCTACTAACAGTGACACAAACAACTCAAAAGTAACATGTGTCGGCATTATGCATCTGAAGTAGATTAAGTGATAAAGTTATGAAACAAAAAAAAGTTGGAACCTAGAATCCTTTATAGAGGTTAATGTTAGCCACATGTAATGCAACATATCAAAATTTTCAAGGTTAACATGTTGCATCAATGGTGTAATTGAAATTGTGACATTTTATTCCAAAGGATTTGAGTTAAAAGGTGAGATAAATATAATATATCATTTCGAGAGGCAATTCATTAAAAAACACATCAAAATTGAGATTGTACTATGATGTTCTCTCTGTACTTTGTCAAAGTACTATTATTGCACGTGAACTTGCACATACCAAGCTACAACAAATCTTTCATGGAGGTGGAGTTGTCTATGTATTATCCATGATACAAATCTTACATGGTAAAAACGTTTTTTTGGGCACAAGTTTTGCTAATATAGAGCTAGTGATGTGATACATTTTTTCCATTCAAATTGACAACCATGGGATTCAATTTAATTCTCAATGTGTTTTTGTGGGGGGCTCAAAATTTGTACCAACCAGTTCATGGTTCCTGCTTTCTTCTTTGGGCCATTCACTTTCCCTTGGCTGTAAATGGATCAAAAGAAACCACTTTCAACTTCAAACTTGTTTAGAAGCTTTTTTACCAATGAGTAAAAGTAATTGTTTCAACCAATTACTAAGACTACAAGAATAATAAAATGTATTAAGTTTTAACATATATTAAATAAATCATTTTAAAAAAATGTGAATAGATAAGTTAATAGCTTTTAGCAACTAGACCTATAAATTGTAACTTGGAAGTATTGAAAGTGTACAGAGTGGGATTGGGAGCCTCCCACAACAAAACCTTGTTTCCATGCCTTTGTCTAGTCCCAAGTCTTAACCCAACTCAATATTAAAATAACAAAAGCAATTTCATGTTTAAGAAAAGACACATAATAGCTTCATTAAAATTTGTTTTTAGATTATTATCAAATTAAAAAACAATTGAAAATAACATCTTACCAAAATTAGTAGCTCCAAGTCCGTGGTAGCCAGAGGAGAGAACTTTCAAACCGTCTAGAGAAATGGGTATCTGAATTCATCAGGTGTTTCTAGCTTCTGAGGCCCATAAGAAAAAAGCAAGTGTGCCTGAAATTCCATAGGTGATGCTTGGTAGATTCGGTACTATGATAAATTGATGATGTTCGGTAAATTTGATAGCTAATAAATCTTTGATGCTTGGTGGGTGGATGGGTTAATTCCTTCATTAACATAGTTTAAAACCAACTTATTCTTCTAAAATGGTACCCACCTCTCTCCTGGAGTTGCACTTTCGAATTTGAAAATTGACTCATCTTCTAAAGGAAAAGCACAAAGGCTAGGGAGAGGCGCTAAAAGGAAGGGAAGGACCTCATATTGGGACAATTCTAGGACAATATAAGAAAGAAAGAAAAAATGGAATGAAAGAAAATGCATCCCCATTGAAAGCAAACTCACCCACAAATTCTTCAATCAAATGGGGAAGTTTCACTCAAGTGTGAAAGTTTCAATCTCCATTATTACATATATAATAGCATGCCACCTAATGTAGGAAACTTATATAGTCATACACATATCTTTATCAAGCTTATTAATAAAAATTAATGATAGTTTGGAAAAATAATTAATCGTCAAAAATACATCCTAGCAAATTGTTTTCCTGTTCTTTGATACGGTTTGTTAAAAATTTTAACAGTATTTTGATGGGTAAAATGTCTCATGACGGACAGATGCCCGTCAAATTCCATCCTTGCTACCCAAATTTACTACCACCTAAAACTTGACTCAATGATCTACTCCAACTCTAACTCAACTTGTGTCCAAAATAAGTTTCCCTCTATTAGAAAAACAAAATTATACTAATGAAACTGTGTAGAGGTCCTGGATGAAAAGACATCCATTTGACAACATTAAAGTATCAATGTGTTAACATGTAAATGCATGACATATTTGCTATACACATTCTAATTGAAAGGAGCATAGTTTGAATTTTTTTTTCTTTATATTTCATATTGTAGGGTGTTTTTCTCAAGAATGATTTTAGAGATGACAGTATCGTTGTTCCACAATATGTATTTGGTGGTGATAGTTGCTTATTTTTCGATCCGTTGCATGTATTAATTATCAAAGACAAGTGATCAACTAAAGCATGGTCATAATTATTCTCTTTGTTCTTTAAAATATTATATTTGCACGTCAATATTAGTCTATAGACGTATATATCTTAAAATTTGGGGTGGACTACTATATATGCTTTTCCTATATTGAAGGAGGATAAGACAAGTGTATGGTGTAGATTGATTTTATGGGTGTTATTCAAAATAAAAAATAAAAAATAATAAAATAAGAATAAATTAAAGAGTGAGTTTAACTAAGGTCGAGAGTTTTTTTTAATAGTTAAAGTTAAAAGAGTGAGTTATTTCAGTTATTTACTAGCAAAACCACTTAACTTGTGGTGAGTGGACACCGATAGGTCACAAGTTAAGTGCCCGTGAACAAGTTATATGTTACTTGTTCTCCATGCTTAGTTTTCTATGCCTTAGCTACCTGTTACTGTTACTTTCTTTAGTTCAATGGGTTGTCTGTAACTACCTGTTACCCATGCATAAGCTACGAGTTATCCATGCATCGGCTACAAGCTATTTTTTTTAATAATATGTTTATTTGGGATTTTGAGCGATACCCATAAAATCAATCTGGACAGTACACTTGTCCCATCTTCCTTCACTCTAGGAAAAGCATAGATGATACTCCACCCCAAATTCTAAAATATAAACATCTAGACAATACACTTGTCACATCCTCCTTCAATCTAAACAAGTTATATAACTTGACGAGAACTTTATACTCAAAACGGGAACTCTAGCCATAAAAGCTCATATTTTTGCATAAAAAACACCAGAAAACAACCCTGAATCAAAAAGTGGTGCTATTGGTAGCACCACTTTTTTTGTGGCTAAAAATATAGACATGGACCAAAACAATCCTTATTGTTGTTTACAAAAACCTTACAATTATGCCCTGAATTGAAAACCGATGCTAACGGTAGCACACTTTTTTTCAGAAAATGACATTATTATATCATTTCATCATAATTTAAAATTGTATTTATTAAATCTCTTATTAACACAAATTATTCAAGAAATTATTTCACCTCTCTTTCTATATAAAATAAAAGAATTTATGATATTATTCATATTAAAAACATATATTAAACCATAAAACGTAGAAGTTATGATAAATTATAAAGATGAGAACTTTAAGGCCATAAAAATTCGTATTTTTGCATCAAAAACACAAAAAATCAACACCACAATGAACCATAAGTGGTATCATTGCAATAAAAACCCTTAATTGACTCAAGATTGAAACATGACCTATGGCCACTACGAGACCTATTGCTACACATATAAATCACTGCCATTTTTATTTGATGATAAAATCTTAAAAACAATAACTTAAAAAAAACAAATTAAATAAAAAATTGAAAACAATGAAAATTAAAAAATACAAAATTTATTTAAAAAATTCTAAAACAAAATTAAAATAATTTTCAAAAATTAATTACCACTTAAAAAATTCTAAAAAAATATTAATTAATTAAAATTAAAATGAAATATCAATTTAAAATTAGAAAAAAAAAACATTAAATTAAAAAAAGAACTTCAAACAAGTTTTTTTAAAAATTTAAATAAAATTCAAATTCTGAAAAAACAATTAATTTTTAGTCTATTTTAAAAATATATAAAAAAAAAATCAAATTTTAAAATAAAATTTTGTTTTAAAAAGAAAACTAAAAAAACTCTTAAAAACAAATTTAATTTTTTATTAAAATAAAATAAAAAATTTAATTTAAAAAACAAATTGAATTTAAAACAAATTAAAAAAATTAAAAAAAATCAAAACAAATATTGAAAAAACAATTAAAATATTAAAAAAAAAATTAAAAACAAAACAAATTACAACCAAACCCGCCACCTGACCAACTTCGCTCCTTCTTCTCCTCCCCTCTCCTCCCCTTGCCCCACCCCTCACATCCCCCTCTCTCCTCTCCCCCACCCCACCTCTTTGCCCCCCCCCCCTATCCCTTGTCGCCTCCCCCTCTAAGCCCCCTTCCTGTTGCCCATGCGACCCCCTTCTGGCAGCCCGCGATTCCCATAATCGCTCTGCCGTGAAGTGGCGACGCGATTCTGGGAGTCGTGGGTTACCAGAACAGGGTGAGGGGGAGGGGGGATAGGCGGGCGAGGGAAGGGATGGGAGGGTAGGGGGAGAGCAGAGAGGCGGGGGGGACAGGGGAGGCAGGGAGATGTGAGAGCTGGTGAAAGGGGGAAGAGAGAGGAGGTGCGCGGGAAGCAGAGTTGGTGAGGGGGCGGGTTTGGTTGTAAGTTTTTTTTTTTTCTAATTTGTTTTTTTGAATTTTTTCTTTTTAATATTTTAATTGTTTTTTCAAATTTGTTTTGATTTTCTTTTAAAATATTTTAATTTTTTATAAATTAAAAAAAAATCACAACTTATTTTTTAAAATTTAAATTTCTTTATTTTTTTTAATTTTTTTTTTTTAAATAGTTTATTTAAAATTGTGTTTTAAATTTTGTTTAATTTTTTTTTAAAATTTTTAAATTTTAAATTTTGTTATAAATTTTTAATTTCGTTAAAAAATATTTGATTTAGTATTTTTAATTTTTTTTTTGTTTTTTGTTTTTGGGTTTTTTTCACTTAAAAAAAATAAAAAAATCTTAAGTTATATTTTTAAAATAATTGAAAATGACTTAAAAATGTTTTTTTCTCTCATTTTTTTACAAATCCTTAAGGTACGTTCCCCCTGAGCGAAAGCAAATAAGCTAGTCCCTTGTAACTCCCTGAGCTCCTAGCAAAGAAATAGCAGCATGGGCACTTCACAAAATTTTGCTCATAAAAGTTGCATATTTAAGATAAAAGTTTAACAAAAAAATTCCAATATATATATATATATATATATATATATATATATATATTGTTCTAACTAGTTTCTAAATCCTAAAAAAATTCAAAAATGTGTATTTTTTCATTATAACTAGCTACTAAATGTAGATTTTTTGTAAACTTTGAAAAAAGGTCATTCTAAATAAAAGTTATAGTTTTCTTATGACCAAAAAGTTTGAAATCACAAAAAAATGGCTCAAAATGAAAAATGGTGCTACTAGTATACACACTTTTTGAAACGAAGGTAAAAACAACTATTAAAATTGACCCCCACAAAACGAGAACAATGTCGGGTTCTCATTAAGTTGTATAACTTGTTTCTAGGAAAAACATAGATGGTACTCCAACCCAAATTCTAAGATATAAACACCCATCGGTGTAAATAATAAAGAGTTAGTTCAAATCCAAGCTCAAGGGTGAGCTCTCGAGTTCATTTCAATTATTTAATAATAAAGAGTGGGTTCAACGAGTTTATTTCATTTATTTAATAATAAAAAGTGAGTTCAACAATGAGCTCAAGGGTGAGTTCCCGAGTTCATTTCAATTATTTAATAATAAAGAGTGAGTTTAGCGAGTTCATTCAATTATTTAATAATAAAGAGTGAGTTCAACCATGAGCTCGAGGGCAAGTTCTTGAGTTGATTTCAATTATTTAATAATAAAAACTGAGTTTAATGAGTTCATTTCAATTATTTAATAATAAAGAGTGAGTTCAACGAGTTTATTTTTTTGATTAAAAGTGAGTTCAACAAAAAGTTCTAAGGGCGAGTTCCCAAGTTCATTTCAATTATTTAATAATAAAGAGTGACTTCAATGAGTTCATTTCAACTATTTAATAATAAAGAGTGACTTCAACGACGAGCTTAAAGGCGATTTTATGAGTTGTTTAATAGTGGAAGGGCGAGTTATTTCAATTATTCAATAATAACTTGAGTTAGTTCAACTCCAAGCTCAAGGGCGAGTTCTTGAGTTCATTTCAATTATTTAATAATAAATGTTGGAATTCTTAATGATACTGAGAGGGGGGGTGAATCAGTATTAAGCATTTTTTCACTTTAAAAACACATCAAAAACCAACTCTGCATAGAATATTTGAAGAAAATTATATATATATATATATATGAAAATTGGATTACATTGATAGATGGGAGACACCAATCTACAATGATGTGAGCACCAACTCAATCAGACACTAATCTAATTGGGACACCAAACCCACATGGAAGCATCGACTCACAAACTACAGGCTCCAACCTGTGAGGACACCAATCCCCTGTGAAAGCACCAACTTGCTCATTAAGGCTCCAAACTGTGAGGACACCAATCCTTTGCGTAACCACCAACTCGTTGTGTCCAGGAACTGACCCAAGAGGAGACTACAATCTCCTTTCCTTGCCCCGTACTACCACCCAAAGATATAGCTGTTGATGTACTTATGTCACTCTGCCTTCATATTTTCGTGCACAGTTCTTACTATATTATTCTCTCTGCTTTGCTTCCTGTTGCACACACTTTTGATGTGCTCTTCAATTCTTCTCACAACTTTTCTTAGAGTGTATTTTGTTGCAGTTCTGCTTGCTATTTTAATTATTTTCATATACTCGTCCACATGATCCTTGGGATTTTATCACAAATGCTCCTTATATATGTGCGACTACTCCTTGTTCTTTTCCATGTCTTGTAACCTTGTGCACTTCCTCAATTCATATTGACTCTGATTCCCCTTAGCCTGAAGCTTGCAAATTCAGAATACTAGCTCATTTTGTTCTTCCAAGCTTATTTCTCATTCATAAATCTAGCTCTTATTTATACTAGACTTTCTCAACTGATATGTCTACAAATTGGGAATTCTCTGAGTCGATGACACCCCTTCTTCCTTTCTTTTCGGTCAAGCTTACCAAACATATGTCACTTGTTTTATCTTACGTAGATGGAGTTCCATGAATTTGTGGGTCTTGCGCACACTAGTTCCGTAACTTGATGGGACTTGTGCAATGGAGTGCCATGAATAGGTGGGATTATAGTGCCATGTGCAGACAACCTTATTATGTAACTTGGTTTTATGACTTACTTTGACTTATAGAGATTTGCGTACATATTTCTATATACTTCTTCAAACTAGCTTTAGCACATCAATGTCAACAACAAGTTCAACAAACTCTTTGACATCAATGACAACACCAAAGTTCAACAATCTCCCCCTTTGGCATTGATGTCAACACCATTCAAAACTGAGTTCCCCTGAGTATGAGCTATTATTTTATGCGCTCAGCATGCTTCCTGTATTCATGCCAGTTGATCCTTTGCGCGCTCCTATGCAACCATTTCTCTGCAACACATTAGTATCTCTCCCTCTTTGACATCAATGGAAAAGGGATGCTCCCCCTGTCTTCATGCTTCTCTTCCTTTCTTCTACAACTTCCGGTGCGTTGTGCCAAGTTTAGCTTGTATGATCCCCATGTACAGTTGCAAACTCTCCCCTAAACTTATGTTTTGGTTCCTTTCTTCTAACCACATCTAATTTTTCATGTCATCGCTTTATTCCAGTTTCTCCCCCTTAATTGTATTGCTAAAATCCTAGGCTCTATCAAGCACCGAGAGGGATCAAATCTCCCAAGGTTTAAACCTCTTCTTGAATAGCTCCTTGAGTGCAATACGTGAGCCACCTAATCCTAAGCTCTAAAGTCTCTAGTTTAAGTCTCATATTTACTTTTTACTTTGTATTATTCTTTTTTGTTTATGGCCGACATAATATTTATTACTTTTTACTTTGTATTATTATTTTTTGTTTACTTCGTATTATTTTGTTACTCGACAAACACTCTAAAGTCTCATATTTACTTTTTACTTTGTATTAAAAGTAAAAAGTAAAGTCTCTAGTTTAAGTCTCATATTTACTTTTTACTTTGTATTATTCTTTTTTGTTTATGGCCGACATAATATTTATTACTTTTTACTTTGTATTATTCTTTTTTTTGTTTACTTTGTATTATTTTGTTGCTCGACAAACACTCCACAAACTTGACAAACACTCGACTAACAAGATCTCCCTCATACTGGGTTGTAGAGCACCTCTCGGCGCAATTATTGCACTGTACATGATTCTCATGTAGTTGCATTGTTTTCTTGCTTCATGTGATTTGCACTTTTTGCTGACACAATCAGGATTCACAATCAGGATTCACAATGAATTGACGTGACTGACAACTTTGTCACTGCATCATATGACACAAGCTTGCATACTTTGGCCTTTAAGAAGATAGAGAAAGCATCATTAAATTACTCATACAAAGCAATTAATTCAATTCCCTTTTGTCCTTTCAAATTTTTGCAAGCATGCAAAATAATTTATCCATGATGGATAGGTGCTTGCAAATATTAACAAATTTGGTAGATGCATTTGATGTCCATCAAGATCATCATTTGTCATTTTTGGTGACCAATTATCTTGTCAGTATTCGATCTGTTGTCCAACGGATAAATAATCATAAATCCTTGTCGAAATGTTTGAGCATCAACAACCAGTTGGATCTTCCAAGGGTAGTCTTTCCGCAATATTTCAGGCACAAAGAACGAAATTCACCAAGCTTAAGAATGAACTGGAGAGATGGGCGTCGAATCTCAAGGAGGAAGATGTCAAGGAATGGTACGCGTAGGTCCAAGTGAATCAGCGACATGAAGTAGAGATTTCATTTTTGAAGGGACGTGTTGATCAACTGGAGGCATGTTGGCCCCCAACAACTTCCCCTTAATTTTGCTAAATAAAAGGGCCCTCGTGTAAATTTTGTTAATACTTAGCTTTTGTTTTCTTTTTTTCATTTTATCTTGCTTGGTTTGGTAGGTGATTTCATAGTTTTCTTTCTGTGATCCTTTACTCTTTGCGTTGCTTGTGCTTTGGCTCGGCTTCACAATTTGGTGATTTTTGTCGCTTGACTTTCCTTGTTTCCTGGTTTCTCAATCATATTCGCATGCCTTTATCTGAGCTCATTTATGTTGATCAAATGCTTCAGTTTGGCTAAGTTCGAGTAAATTCATATTTCGACAGTTTCACATATTTTGCACTTCAATACTTTAATTGCTTAAGAGGGCATTTTTACAAATCAACATAAATTTGCTAATTGCTGAATTTTTTCGTTAAGTGATTTACATCTTGAAAACATATGTTTAGAAGAATATAAGCAATTCTTTGAGTATAATTTTAAATGATCCAATATTTATACAAGTCTTCAGCTTTTAATAAAAATTTCGCATCTTTATAAAACTTTATAATTTTGAGCAAAATTTAAAAATTCAACTAATGTTTGATCATCTATAATTCTTTTATTTCTTAAAAGAACATACTTTTCCTCTTCCTAATTTATATTGTATGACAAAACTAATTTGTAATTTCTTTCTCTAATGATTTTGGTTGATTCATGCAATATTCTAATGATTTTGGTTGATTCATGCAATATTTTAAATTCTTGTTGATCTTTTATTTTAGGATGATGTACCCTTCCTTCATGCTTCATAATTTTATTTATTTATTTCTAACATTAATAATTATCAAACAAAGGAAAATAGAATATAAAATTTTAAATTTTAAAAAAGTTTTTATTTTTTTATAATAATTAAGTAAATCTTTTTGTAAATTTTATAGATTTGTATTCAATTTTACTTTTTGCATTATTGTGATAAATAAGTAATAAAACATTTAACAAATGAGGCATACTAACTACTTGGTATCTAAGGAGACAGGTTCATGGCTTTATGTGTAATCAAAGACAAATTAAACTACACATAAAAGCTAATTCATCATTAAAACCTTTTTGCTATTTTATATAATCAAACAAAGGATTCTCATGTGACATTGTTAATTGGTTAAGTGAAACGCGAAAAGGAAATGAACATAAGTTCTAAGAAAAGCATATAATATTTTAGCAATAAAATATTAACTTGTGTTTTGTTTTCTTTTGCTAGGAATTTGAATGAAAAGGAAGATAATGAGTTTAAAGCATGACTTTTGACATAATATTACATGGCTAATAAAATCCAAAAAATCTCAAAGTTTGAAAACGAAGCGATTTAAGAATAACATATTCCACAAATTTATTAAATTTTCTCAATTCCAGTTTTGAAAATGGATTGAATTATGTGAACCCTATTTGATAGATGTCTTTTCAAAATGCTGAGTAATCTATTTCTCACATTTTATGAATTATTGGAAAAATTTTAATAATTTTGTGAAATTCTTCTCTAACCCCTTGTTTTTTATGGTGAGTGTTGTAATTATCAATAAAAGAAGATGATTCCGTCGTATAAATGTGAATTTTTTTTTCTTTTCGGCTGACTCAATAAATTTTTTTGGATTGCATTATTAATCTCTTGCTCGGCAAATAATTTAACTTAAGCTCGGAAGAAAGGCAAATAATTTGCCAAATTGATAAGGAGATAATTCGTAAAAAGTTTTGCACGACAACACACACCAACTCAGCAAACCAGATGAATATACAATGCAATCTAATGGTTATAAATGGATTATGGAACCCAATTCAATGCTTTGAGGAGAGATGGAGAGAACTGGGAGGAGGGTAGGTTTAGGGTTTGGTGAAGCTTTTTGGTAAAGATTGGATCTCCTGACGATATGATCGAAATGTGCACAGAAGTTCTTGGAGTCACGTTGATTCTTAGAATCAACTTAGTACCAACCAAGCATTAAAAAAGTGAGAATTATTACTTTTCTGTGGGTTTTTATGATCTATTTTGTTTTAAGGTTTCCAGTCGTTGGCCGGGTTTATTTGTTTGGTTTTTCACCTTTCTCCTTGTTGGCTATTTGCTGGATTTTGGCCTTCTAGGGGTGTAGTTTTGTTTGGTTTAGGGGTTTTGGGTTTGACCTTTGCAGAAGGACGTTTCATTTTCCCTTATAGTTTTTTACTTGGGACAAAGATGTGATTACCATTGGTCATACTTCGGGTACTGGAGTGCTTACAAACTGTCTCCCACTATAGTTTAGGTCTTTTTGGTAGGTGTCGGTTTTGGGGTTTTGGGGGACCGGGACTATGGGTTTCTTACCATATAGGGTTTCAAGACAATATGACTTTCTCCTTTGTGCCTCCTGGGGACTTCAGTCCTGTTGCGACCTCTAGGGGAAAAGTGGTGGGTTTGGAGGATTGTGAGGTGTCTGGTGGGGTACCAACACTCTGTAACCTAGAGGGGAATGCTCGAAGGAAGGGCCTAAGTGGGGAAAAGGCCAGGAATAGGAGGCGTCTTAAGGCGATTAAGGCCAGAGAGGGACAGGAGCATATCATTGAGGAGAACACTAATTTGGACTGGGTGGAGATGTTGGTTGGTAGGGCTTTGGTTAGACGTATTGAATTTTATGCGGGTTCCTAGGATGAAATATTGGAGTGGGTCAATCAGAACTAGACTCCAATCCTAGGTCTGGCACCTACGGTAAATCTTTTAGTAAATCGTTGGATTATGTTCATTTTATTGGAGCCCGAACATGTCGAGACTATCTTGGCGAGGAAATGGGCATTCAAGGAAGGCTCTATCATATTAAAGAGATGACATATTGCTTTCGATCCTGTAAGGGAAAGGAAGACTTGCAGGCACATTTGGATGCTTTTACCGGGCTTACCTATTGCTCTATGGACGGAGAATGTACTAATAGGGTTGGTGAATAAGGTTGGTACCTTTGTTAGATCTGATAAAAAATCTCTCTCTCTATGGTGTGGATAGAAAGGTGGGTCATGTTATGGTGGAAGTTGATTTGGTTAAGTGGCTACCAGTGGAGGTGGAGATTATTTGGGGGAAAATTACCTTCAGGAAAAGGTTAGACTACTACAAGATGCCCTTTCATTGTTACAATTGTAGGGAGTTGGGACACGTTAGTGGCTCGTTGCCCAAACCTGTGGCAGACTGTTCTCGATGAAGATTTTACTAGGGCTCCAAGTGCTACTATATAGGAAGTTGGTCACACTGAGGAGGGTTTACTGTCACCGGATTTATCAAATACGAGTAAGATTTCTCCGGCTTCTCTTACTCCTTATAACGATGTCTCAAGGGCTGAAATTGATTTCTATCTGGATGTGGAAAATTCACTAGATAAACGCATTTCTGAGGGTAAGGTTAAGCCCAATTTTGGGGGTTTAATGGATAATTTTTCACCTGTTCGAGATAGGGTTGTTGGGAAGGCTGACTGCACACATGGTGTCCATGTAGCCTCTTGTGAGCTTTGTGTTTTGTCCCCTATTCCACATATTGTTAGTTCTTCTAACAAACAGGCAGTTTTTTCGGATGTGGGTTTGCAACCCTCTATTGACCAGGGGGGTTTTCTCCCTTGAAGAAAGATCAGTTATTAAAGACAGTGGGTATGTTAATGGCCCTGCTGACATTTTGTATCCCTTAACAATATACTCAAAAAACCCGTCTTCTAATCCCACATTCAAACCTATCATTGCTGACATATTCCTTAATGTTACCATCAGGAAGAGTCGGAGGAAACCTAGGGATTCTGTTTAGGAGGGTGAAGTCGATTACATCCCTGTATCTACTAGGTTGGAAGATATTGTTAGTAGAAAGAGTACTGAACTCACATATATTTATGATGAGGCCCTTAGAGCAAACTCGCCTCTATTGGGGGGTTTCAAATGATCATGCTCATTCTTAATGTAAGGGGGATGGGAAAGGTTTCTATGACTAGGGCCTTATCCCATCTTTTAAAAACTACTAGTCATGGAATTATACTTCTACAGGAAACTATGAGTGAGGATATTAGGGCTGTGAATAAACTTGCAGCTATTCTACTCGGATGGGAATTTGTGGCTACTAGTGTAGCGGGTATGTCTAGAGGTTTGTTGGCGGGTTGGAACCCTAAATTTTTAAACTTCCTGGCTTATAAAACTACTTGGGGTATTTTTCTAGATGGGAGCTGTACTAGTTTAAATTTTTCAATTTTTGTGTTAAATATATATGGGCCCTATAAAGATCATGGTCCTTTCTGGTCTTCTTTGGGTAATTCTCGACTACTCAACAATCAAAATCTAATCATCGTGGGAGATCTAAACTTCACAAGGAATGCTGGAGATATTTGGGGCACACATTCTAGATTGGATGATATGGCCGATTTTTTTACTAGTTTTTTAGATACTCATGATCTAATGGATGTTGTCCCATGTACACTTTCTCCGACTTGGACCAATGGTCGAGCAGGGAGTGATGGTATCCATAAATTGTTGGACAAGTTCTTGGTTAATGCAAAGTTACTAAATGTTTGGGCTCGACACAGATCATGGATTGGTGACACTATATTCTCCGATCATTGGCCTGTTTTATTTCAGATTGATGATACACAAAACAAATTAAAGTACCCTTTTAAGTTTAACTGCTCATGGTAGAGGAATGTGGAACTTTGCAAGATGATTAGAGTGCATTGGGCTGATTCAGACATAGATACTGACATGAATCCAATGGACACATTTGTATTGAAGTTGTGTAGGCTCAAGGATATTGTCACAAAGTGGATTAAAAACAAACAAAAGTCTGATCTTCAGGAACTTGAATTATTAGAAGAACAAATTCAAGAGATGCATCTTAAGAATTTTAATGGAGCAGTGGATAGAGAAATATTTGCAAAAGTTAAGTTGCTAGAATAGAAAAAGGATGAGTTACTTACACAAGAGGAGATGGATTGGAGGCTTAAAAGCCGAGCTATATGGATTGGCCTAGGGGATAGAAATACTAAGTTTTTCCATTCTTATGCATCACATCGAAAAAGCACAAATGCTATTTGGAATCTTACAGATGATGATGGGAACTATGTCTTAGGGTTGGGTGAGCTTCAAGTTGTTGTAAAAGTTTTTTTTGGTAGTTTATATATTGATCCTGGTCATAGTGATCTAATCACTCAATTAAATGTGGCTAGAAAATTTCCAGTCTTTGTTGATGAACATGAGGCGGAGGAGTTAGAAAGAGGTAACATTGCTGGAAATTGAAGGGGTTCACCAAAGACAAGAGTCCAAGGCCAGATGACTAGACGACTGAGATTTTTTTAGAATTCTTTGATGTTATGGGTGATGATATTTTGAAAATGGTGGAGTTTTCTAGAACATAAGGATATATCTCCAGTGGACTTAACTCTACTTTTCTCACATTAATTCCAAAGATCAATAAGCCTTCCACATTTGGGGATTTCTGTTAAGATTCAATATGCTAAGATAGATAACATTAGTGCTCAATTCAATTTCACGACAATAGCATATACATGATCATTGAAAGAGTAACAAGCACATCATAAACACAAGAGACACAATTTATCCTGGGAAATCCTCATCGGGTAGAAAACCTAGCAAAAATTCCTCAATATAGATGATCAAAAGTACAAAGATGAAATCCCCAAACATGAGCTCTTTCTCCTCCTTTGCAGATCTTTCTCTCTCCTATGCGAGTTCACAAGTGAGTGAGTGTGTGTTCAAATGAGGAACACACCTCCTCTATTTATACTTTACATTCACTTGACTTTTTCACTTGACAGGGCGGCCTCAATAATTTAATCTCTTTGCTGACTAGGTCAAACCCTCTAGGGGACTTAAACACCCCATTACAAATGACTCTTAGGGGATCTATTGCTCTGACTTACAAGGGAGGATTTACCTCAATGAATTTACATTTTTAAATATAATAATAACATCCTGATGGAGGAATAAAACATCTTCGGGTGAATAATAATAAAGTACAAATAGAATATTCTTTGAAGTTACAATATTTCAACACTCCCCCTTAACGAGAAGGATATTCTAAAAACATCTGTAGGAGCAAGGAGAGGTCATCAACAACATCTTAGTGATACATCTATAAATCATTGGAATTTTTCTTCAATCATCATTAGCAGCTGGAACAGTTACTGGAACATCTTCAACATCTTCAGTACTGGAACATCAACATCTACAGTACTGAGTCTTTATCTTTTGCAGCACTCTATCACTCAATCATCTATAGCAACATCATCATGTGGATCTCTCGATCAACATCATCATCTGGATCTCTCGATCAAGAACATCATCATGGTCTCCCGATCAATAACATCATCTGGATCTCTCGATCAATAGCGTCATCTGGATCTCCTGATCAACATCATCATCTAGATCTCTTGATCAACAACATCATATGGATCTCTCAATCAACAATAGCATTTGGATATCCCGATTAACAGCATCATCTAGATCTCCCGATTAACAGGATCATCTGGATCTCCCGATCAACAGCAACATCTAGATCTCTCAATCAACATCATCAACAACATCATAATCTGCAACACACATGATCCAATTACGGGATGATCAATCCCTCTCACTTTAGGACATAAAGCCAAGGATGATACAATCCTGATCCACTTATGGGATGATCAATCCCTATCACTTTAGGACATAAATCCAAGGATGATGCAATACCGATCTACTTACGGGGTGATCAATCCCTATCACTTTAGGACATAAAGCCAAGGACGATGCAATCCTGATCCACTTGCGGGATGATCAATCCCTATCACTTTAGGACATAAATCCAAGGACGATGCAATCCTGATCCACTTACGGGATGATAAATCCCTATCACTTTAGGACATAAAGCGAAGGACAATGCAATCCTGATCCACATATGGGATGATCAATCCCTATCACTTTAGGACATAAAGCCAAGGACGATGCAATCATGATCCACTTACGAGATGATCAATCCCTATCACTTTAGGACATAAAGCAAAGGATGATGCAATCCTAATCCACTTATGGGATGATCAATCCCTATCACTTTATGACATAAAGCCAAGGATGATGCAATCCTGATCCACTTACAGGATTATCATTCCCTATCGCTTTAGGAAATAAAGCCAAGGACGATGCAATCCTGATCCACTTAGGAGATGATTAATCCCTATCACTTTAGGACATAAAGCCAAGGATGATGCAATCCTGATCCACTTACGAGATGATCAATCCCTATCACTTTAGGAAATAAATCCAAGGACGATGCAATCCTGATCGTCAGCTTAGACCAAGTCTAAGGACCACTCACGAAGACACAAGTCTCTAGTTTCATGTAGGACTAGAGTCCAGGGATGATGCAATCCACTCGTCAACTTAGACCAAGTCTAAGGACCACTCACGAAGACACAAGTCTCCGGATTAATTTAGGACTAGAGTCCAGGTATGATGCAATCCACTCGTCAACTTAGACCAATTCTAAGGACCACTCATCAACCTCATCGTCGGTACAGGCATCCTCATCATCGACCTCATCATCGGTATAGGAATCCTCATCATCGATACAGGTGTACTTCATCATCGATACAAGTATCCTCATCATTGATACATGTATCCTTCATCATCGATACAGGTATCCTTCATCATCGATACAGGTATCCTCATCATCGAGCTCATCGTCGATCCAAATATCATCATTGAACATATCACACCCCCTTTCGAGGAGGGTCCTTTTGAGCTACACCAAGCTTGTCTCAGAAATACTCAAACATTACTCGAGACAGAGGTTTGGTCAATACATCAGCAACTTGCTCATCAATTCTCACATACTCGAGCTTTATAGCTCCTTTTTGCACCATATCCCGTATATAAAAATATCGGATCTCTATGTGCTTTGAATTATCATGGAACACTGGATTCTCTGTCATCTTGATACAACTCTATTTGTCATAGAGGATCACAGTGGAGTCCATCTCTAAGTCAAATAGTCTTGACAACAACTTTTGAAGCCATATGGATTCACAACTTAGCAGAGAAAGCTGCTATATATTCCGCTTCAGTTGTGCTGAGAGCCACACAGGATTGCCTCCTGCTAAACCATGAGATCATAGTGGATCCCAGAAAATCACATCCACCTGAGGTGCTCTTCCTGTCTAAGACACTTCTTGCCCAATCTGCATCTATATAACCATACAATATGTAGTCATGATCTCCAACATAGTATAGACCAAAGTATATCGTACCTTTTAGGTACCTCATCACATGCTTTGCAGCTACTAGGCGAACACGTCTAAGCTCAACTAGATACTGACTCAGGGTGTTCACAGCAAAGCATATATCTGGCCTGGTATTCGTTAGATACATAAACGAACTAGTCATCTGTCTGTAAAGTGTAGAAACCACCGTCCATCATCACGGATCTCTACTTCACATTTTCCTTGGCTAAGGAAAAATCTCATCCGATCTCAGCCACATATCTGATCACACGAATCATGCCAGGATTCTTTAACTCTGAGATCTACTCCCTCTGTGACTGAACATCATTCACACTGTGCATTAATTGATCTTCTACATATCTATCCGTGCCATCTCCCGTCAGATGGGTCTACTGATATGAGCCTCAAGATCACTCGAACTCTATGGTGAGTTCCTTCTTGCATCCATATAAGAGAAGAATGTTATTTGTATATAGAAACCATCTTCAACCTTGTAGCAAAGGTTCAAATCCTCATCACCCATGGTGATCATCAAGCTCATCAAATGACTATCGATCCTACATACTTGTTGAACCCATACAGAGATTTCTTCAATCATGTGATTCTCTATCGAATCCTGGGAGTTTGCTTGATTTGCACTTCTTCTTCAATTACACCATTCAAGAGAACCGTCTTGTCATCCATGGGTGTAATCTATTTCTGGAAGTGTGTCTAGCCACTTGGAGCAAACATCTCATCATGATCCTCTCCCTCTTTCTAAGAGAATCCTCTGGCCACAAGCCTTCCTTTGTACTTCTACAGTATGTTTGATTTGTAAATTTTCTTGTTGAACAGTCATCACTTGTTCTTTGGAACAATTGTTCATCATCCTTCTTTTGTAGATCATATCACATGATCTTTCCTACAAATCAAATTCAATTACATGATTAGTGATACTTCATAATCATCAAATCATGTTGACATTTCAATGATAACCTATTATGCATACTAATATGGTTCATATATTTATGCAACTATCTTGACCAATACTTTGGCACAACGCTTTTCCATATCCCGTATGCATACAGTGGCTATCTAGATGCCTTCCATCTCTACCAGAACATACTATCAAGAGTGTGCACAGCCCCCAACATTTTATCAAAGAGGTTTCATTCTAGACAAGCAACAATGGAATGTTTGTCCAACTTACCCATCATATGCATATTAGTAGTATATTGTTCAATGCTATATGAATGCTTACACTATGCATGATATATTTCCCGATTCTAGGAATACAAATATGAATACAACTATTACGAGCAATATCATTAAATATTCATAGATTCAAGAAGTAATTCAAATAACAACTCAAATACTTGTGTTTTATGTTTGTGTGGTTGCCTCCCTCTTGATCTCTATTTTCCCTTTATGATAGCATCATGATTATATGTCTTTGAACTTCTATCCATCCCGGACCACTATGCATGCTTAAGTGTGCATAGTTTCATCATTGTGTCATCCTCAAGATCTCATACATAATCATATATTCATTAGTATAATCTCAATACTACCAAAACATTATAATCCTATAATCTTAACATGTGTGGTCATGATCATTTCATACACACGTAATTTATCACAAGCATTAGTATTCAAGGTTTCAGGGAGTACTTATTTTACTCATGCATATTCTTATTTGACCATAGGACTCTTCTAGTTGGTCATATCATTAATCAAATTAAGAAGCATAATATGCATAAACCCATGATTACTCAAACATATAACTTCATGAATAATCATTATCAATCATACAAAAGCATACTTATATAATATCCTAACACAAGGTGGGATTCTAACTCGATATAGAAAAACATACCTGGATTATCATGCTTGCTAGTTATGTCTAACATACCCAAACACTGCCTTCTTTGTTCTCTTCAATGATTTAGAGACCTTGTGCTAGTAACCTGCATATATAATAAGTTAAGCATTGTAGAACCAAATTATACATACCTCGTAAGTAGAGATTCTATGTGATCAATGACTATGGATGAGTCTTTGTCTTCATGTCACCATGGTCATATATTCTTGATCTAGAACTTGATTTGTCTTTCTTGATGTACCTTTCATGTTAGCGGACAACATCATCCTCATACAACACCACAGTGCATTAGTACAATATAAGTGTCATAACCCCAATCAACGAATGTATTCTATCATTAACATGCATTCATACTTTTACTAAGGTGATCATACAAGTCTAAGATTAATTATGATTGTACTAACGTCAATAATATGAAGACAAACATATCATGAAATTAATCATGATTGTACTAACCTCAATAATATGAAGACAAACATATCATGAATTGGCGGCTCCACTGGGGAAAAGCCTCCATTTGGGGTCTTTTGGGAAATTTTTCCTTGTTTTGATTCTCTGTTCTTTCGATTTTCTGGGTCGCTGGTAGGTTGCTAGGTCCTTATAAAAAAATCCTGAGTTTCTTGGCCCTTTTTCACTCATTTTTTGGTCACCTATCCTACCCTGTACACGAGTTTGTTGTGGTTTACCCACGTGTACATGCTACTGTTAGTTAACTAGACCACGTATGTACGCTATTGTTCATTGAAAAGTTGTGTATAGATACGGTTTAACCTTTTTTATGGTGTTTGGTTGATGCTGGGTGATTTCTAGGTGTTCTTGAGTCTTGCTGGGCCTATGTCCTGACTATCTCTTGACCTTTTAGTGACTAGAAGCTCCTCTTTCTTTGTTTTTTGAGAATTTCATTTTTTAGCCATTTTTCTTTTTTATAGCTCATTTGATTAGTTGAGTCTTGCTTTTTGGGTTTGTTGGGTTATATGCACTGCATTCTCTGCATCTGTTTTCTGAAAAGTATTGATTCTAGTTGCATTTTCATTCATTTATATTGAAAATACAAAAAAAAATTTGCTTTTTGTACTTGCATTTTGCATTTGAGTGCTTGTGACTTCATTAGGTTTGATTGGGCATGAAATATTATAGAGATAATGCATTTTATTTCTGAAGAAGAGACTTTGGTTTGAATGTCACATATTTCTATTGGTAGATGAGTCTAGTGTTGTGCATATTACTGAGTCATTTCATATCACTAGTTTCATGACCATATTACTTTCAGTAAGTGCAACCAATAAAATCAACGCTTAATTAAAAATTGATTATAACGTTTTTCTTTTCTAGGGTGCACCAACAAGTATAGGTTGTAGAGTCTTTGAATAGAACCTGTGAAAGTAAACAATCCAAGACTATCAAACAAACATTATGTGTCTGACCAGGGAGTGGTGAAAGCCATGGTATACGTCGATGCTCTACTCACACCATAGTTAAGCACGAGGTCACGGGAGGTAGGTTGCGGAGATATCCCTCTAATACTTGTTGAACGTGGGAGATATATCCAGGATTTGTTCGTATCTGGGGACTCTTGAGGGATTTGACCCTTTTGAGTTTCGGGCTTAGCTACCCTTCCCATACAACAGATCCCACCTGTGACTGTTCGTCTGAGCATTGGTTATACATGGTGACCATAGTTGCTTTACCTAGGTATCACACATGGCATTTGCAGCGGTTATTCTGTGAGTGTCTTGAGTCAGATAGGGGTCGGACAACACAATTGTGGTTACACATTGAAGTCTTAGGGACCTTATAACTGATTATTTTACCTCCGGTTATATTTTGGGAGTCTTAGGCCTCTGTTAGGCGAGACATACCGGTTGTAGTGTCGGGAGGTCCCTTGAGCCATTCCCCCGTTGTGTGCACTTTGGTTGTAGCTTCTTTAGGTGTGTGCTTTGTGACGATTTAGTAGGCTGTTAGGAGATGCTTATTTGTTGACTCTTTGAAGTCATTGTGGATCTAGATCCAGATCCCCGTCGATCTCTTTGGTTGGCTTGTTTAGCACCTAGCGATCTATCACAGTCTCTTCGCAAGAGACGTAGGAGGACTATCGTTGGTCCTTTATTCACATCTTACGAGCTTCAGAGAGCTCCCACTATGAGTTCTGCATCTGGCACATTGGGAGTCCTCGTGACTCCGTCTGCTATCATGAGGAGAACTTCCCCTCCTCACATGTACTCTCCGAGGACTGAACGGGAGGGAGGTTCATCACACATCACTCCTCATGGGTTTGGGACATCCCAACCCACTAGTAGGAACCCATTTTATGATACATGGTCATAAGGTCATCCGTATGGTTCATCTATGGGTGTGTCAGGTTTTGGTTCTGCATCCGTCTCCATGATCTCTGACCCTTTTACATTAGGTATGCCCGGTTTTATGTTGAGTGTTACTTCCTCCTGTCCGGTAGTTACGCTATCTATAGCATTGGGGTTGGGGGAACTACACCCCCTTTTACTGCCTATCAGTTTGGGAGTAGTCACATCCCTCCCTCTTCTCTGAATGTCAGAGGATGGCCTCCTCCTTCGTCAGCCCCTAGTGTTAGTGTGAATCCCTTCTCTATTGGAGGTTTCACGGTAGGCATCAGATCTATGACTTATATCCCATCCGTTAACTTGTATGCATCTATGCATGTTCCTGTGCCTACGAATTCTTATATGATTTTGAATCCTCCTCCTAGTTCTTTGATTCCCTGGGGTGGGAACATGCCGTTTTCTTATGGCCCTCACTTGGTTGGTTCTTCCGCGTCGAGTGGTTATACGATACCCCATTCTTATGGAGGCAACTTTTATAATTATTCAGCTGATTTTGGCCCTTATTCCATTTCCCCCTATAGAGCCCATTCTATGCACGTTCCTGTGTATCCTCATATAGGTCAGGTTGGAGGAGCATATTATCCTTCTAGTCAAGGTCATGGGTTCTATCAGAGTTCATCGGCACCTCAGGTGTCAACTTCGATGTACACGGTCTCATCCTCAGTTTCGCAAAGTCAGTCTCTTTCGGGAGCTTGTACTCAAGCTTCGCAGCCTCAGCTCCCATTCCTAGCTAGGTTTAATTTTCCTGATCTTTCTAAGCTCACAAATGATCTAGTGTGTCATGACTATACATGGCCCCCAGTCCCCACCAAGCTCCCTTCCGATATTCCAAATTTTGAAGGGAAAAAGGGTGAGGATCCAAGTGATCACTTCACCACATTCCATCTATGGTGCTCCTTGAATTCCTTAAACCACGATTCCATCCGTTTGAGGTTATTTCGACGCACCCTTATGGGGGTTTCCGCTAAATGGTATGTTGAGTTGCTTGGGGGCACATATAAGAGCTTCAACGATTTGGATTTGGTTTTTCTAGATCACTTTCAGTTGTCGGTTCGTTATGACATTGGCACCGAAATCTTGCCCACCTTCCGCCAAGATAAAGCCACGCATATCTTTGATCACATTCAAGAGTAGCGTCGATGGAAGAGGTTAGTAAAAGCCAACGTTCCTTCGGAGTTTCTTTTGGAATGGTTACTCAAGTCTTTGCTCCCTTATATCTTGAAGGACGTTTCGTTGTCTGGAATTATGAATGAGGAACAAGCCGTATTTAAAGCCCAGCAGTTAGACCTAGTCTAAGCTCAATCTGATATTTTGTATGATATTATACCTAATGCACCACGATCAAGACAGGAGCCCAATCCCGCTCCTGGACCGCATGCCGATGGCATTATTCATTCCGCAAGTGCTCGTTCCGTAGATATGGTTATGAATCAGATGCAAAATTTGTCTATTAACTAGTCTACCCTTGGACAGGCTTCCGCCTCATCCATTTCCACACAGTTGTTCGATGTACATTCTATACAGTCGGCGAACCCATCTGGTAACCAACAACCTGGTGGGAAAAAGAAGGAGAAAGAGAAGAGCATTGAAACTATATCGAAAATTTTCCTTGCTTGAGTCTACATCCATTGATCCTAGTTGTTGTGAACCATTTATGTTGACCTGCCAAACTCTTTCATATCTTGTGAATGATTCATTCTTTTGCTCATGAGTTTTCCATTGTATGGGGGATTGAAGTGGTGGAGGCACAAGTGGAGGGACCTAGTTCTTGGTTCAGATGTGTTGCCGACATATGGTTGTATCTTGTACTTTTTGTTCATATTAATAGAAATACTCATTTTATCGTCCATTTATGTTGTGAATGATCATTTATTATCATTGGGTACATTTGCTTATATATATCATGGATTATGCTATTGTATATGCTAACATATTTTATATATCATATGCACATGTTTGCATTTATTGTTGAGACTAAGATGCAAGTTCAAGTGTTGTGATTCGAAAGCTCAACATAATTCTTCATCAAATCTCTGGATTGAGGTAGGTCCTTTATGTTGTTTATCCGCATTTACATTTATATAACATATGTTGGGAAATGAGTTCATCTGTCTATTGTGGTCTACCCCAAGCCATAGGAAGTTTTTTTCCGTAACACGCTCACATGGACTTTACCTCTATACCGTAGATATTGGACATTACAAACACAGAGCAAATTATATGCATTATAGGAGGTGTTGGAAGGTCGATGGAGGAGTTATCAATGGTGATGTAGTTATATTGAGTTTCAATAGAAGATAATTTTTTGATTATTGCAAGTGTAGAAAACAAGTTTATCAAATAAATGATGATGAAATCAAATTAGAAATGAAATTGTATCCTTAAATCTAGAGGCAGAATAAGTGCACTTTCAACTTAATATGGATTGTTGTCTAGATATTTTGATAGCACATGGATCTCAAGAATTATCTTTCATAGTTTCTTTTTGAGACAAGCATGTGGATTGCTATCTACTAATAAAGTTATGAGTGGTGCATGTGGATTACAATTTGGTAATTTAGTTTCGGAGTTCTATGATTCCAAAGAGAGGTGAAATGTGGGAATTCACGAATTTGGCTTGGGAGCTACACTTTTACAAGGATGTTAAGAGAAGGTGTTGGAATTATAACATCTACTTGTATTAGCTTAATGTGTGATTTCTCATATTATTATTGTGTTTTGTTATTCTAATATAGAGTTTACCTATATTTGAGTTGGCCACTTTATTTAAATCTGATTGGATGTGAGAGAGAAAATCTCATTTTTAAGTATATTGTTAAGATATATTCTTAATTATTTATTATTTTCACTAAGATAATATGTTTATCTTAAACCTAAAATTAATGTATAAATATATATTCTATTTCTTTATTGAATATACACTAAAAACAATTTTGTAAATAATATGTCTACTCTTTCAAATTTTATCATTATTAAATGATAAAGTTAATAAGACAATTCTTTTAAAAAACAGAAAAATCTTAAAAAAAACCTTTGTTTTTCCCACTTTAACTTGTAAATATATATCTTACAAAAGTTTATATCTCTACAGCAACAGTATTAAATGGACTGTTACATGTACCATATTGAATGCCAAACAATATTAAATTGACCGTTAGAGTGTACTATATTGAAAGGGCCATCTTTATCTCAGGCTATTGGGGGCAACCTGCCAGACATTTTTAAAGTGATTGAGATACAATTACAATATGTAACCACGTGATGGAAGACTGCTACAGATTCTGCCTCAGTTCTGTTTATGTTTCAGAACACGTGAACTCTGTTATCTAATTGGTCGTTAAAATCTTTGCATTCAGAATTAGGGTTTCAAATTCGTTTGTCGTTTCCCTCAGTGAAGTGTATGTCCCAATGAGACGTTCCATGCACTCAGGACCTGCCCTTCAAGAGGTGTTGCACGATCATCTGGAATTCCTCCCCTGCTGGCAGGCTTTCTTAGCTTCACAGTTTGTTTCAGCAAATCCCCCTCATTCTGCAAAGAAGGCGATACCTGCCAGTGGCATCAGCTGGCGCAGGCGCAGGCGCAGGGCCAGGAGTTGGCTACACGCTATGCCAGAGAACACATCAAATTGGACAGCGATGGAGCGACAGAGAAAGAGAATGGGCACTCAAGCGGAACCGATTTTGAATAGAAAGATGTAAATACGAACTTGGACTGCATATCTCTAGTGGATGGAGCGACCATCAAATTTCTGACATCTTTTGTTGCTAATCTACTTTGATAATTTGATGTTATCACTCAAACAGAGGAGAGGATTGTTGATTGTTGATTGTTGTTCATGCTCATTTCTCCGCCTACCAATTCCAAATGCAACAACTTTCAGGAAGGCAATTTCGTGCACAAAAATTGAGTGTGGGTTTGAAGCCGGAATTGAAATTTAAGTGGCAGCAATTGAAGTTGTCTAACATAAAAATATATATATAAGAGAGTTTGGATGTATAATTTTATTTTATTTTCTAACAACGTCTTTTACTTTTACGGTAGAGATGGTGTTTATATCTTAGAATTTGGGATGCACTATCATCTATGCTTTTTCTAGATTGATAGAGGATGGGACAAGTGTACTAAAATTCAAAATAAACAACTATAAAAATATATTTAAAAAATAATTGGTAGTTAATGCATTGATAACTTGTAGCTCATGCATGGATAATAGTTAGTGACATACAATCCATTTAACTAAATAAAGTAAGAGCTAGTTGAAGCATAGACAACATGCAATTACAACTAAGCATGGAGAACAAGTAACATATAACTTGTTATGGCACTTAACTTGTGACCTATCTGTGTTCACTCGCATATAAGTTACTGTGCTAGTTCAAAATGTGGTTGTGGTAGGTTGTGCTACTTCACGACATGCGAGGAAGGAATGACAAATTATTATTATTATTATTATAAAAACAATTATTTATAAATGAAAACATAGAAAATAAATAGATAATAAATAACTAAATATTAAATAATTAATAATAATATAAGTTCAATTATTTATACAATGTTTAGGCATGGTTGACTTTAATCCATAGTTGACGTTAAACCAAGATAGACTTTGAACCATGGTTGACTATTGTTTAGGCATGTCATTGAATTTATTACATCATGGTTGACATAACCACAAGAACATAGTTGATGTTGACCATGGTTGACATAACCAAGAGAACATGGCCAACCATTCTTTGACCATATTAAGAAACCACAACCATATTTTTAATCCATGGTTGACTTATATCCATGATTGACTTCAATCCATAATTGACATTAAGACTTCAATCCATAGTTGACTTCAATCCAAGGTTGACTCTAAGCCACTACAATCCATATTTGACTTCAATCCATAGTTGACCTTTAAGTAAGGTTGACTTCAATCCATAGTTGACCTTTAAGTAAGGTTGACTTCAATCAAAGGTTAATTTCAATCCATAGTTGACTTCGATCCATGGTTGACTTTAGTCCAAGGTTGACTTCAATCCAAGATTAACTTCAATTCATGGATGGCTTCAATACAAGGTTTACATCATTGAAAGGTTGACATTAAAGTAAGGTTGACTTCAATCTAAGGTTGACTTCAATTCATGGTTGACTTCAATCCAAGGGCAACTTCAATCCATAGTTGACTTTTAAGCAAGTTGACTTCAATGAATGGAATGAATTCAACATTACTAAAAGTTTTAAGCAATGTTGACTTCATTCCATAGTTGACTTTTAAGCAAGGTTGACTTCAATCCATGGTAGACTTTAATCATTGTAGACTTTTAAGCAAGGTTGACTTCAATCCAAGTTTCACTTCAATCCATAGTTGACCTTTAGGAAATGTTTACTTCACTCCAAGTTTGACTTCAATGTAAGGTAGACTTCAATCCAAAGTTGACTTCAATCCAAGGCTAACTTAAATCTATGCCTGAATTCAATCCATGGTTTACGTCAATCCATACTTGAATTTTAAGAAAGGTTGATAAGTCAATCCAAGGTTGGCTTCAATCCATGGTCAACTTCAATCCATAGTTGACTTCAATCCTATATTGACTTCAATCCAAGGTTTACTTCAATCAATATTTGAATTCTATCCATAGCTAATTTTAAGCAAGGTTTGCTTCAATCCATGGTTGACTTCAATCTATAGTTGGCTTGAATCCAAGGTTGACTTCAATCCACAGTTGAATTTTAAGCAAGGTTGACTTCAATCCAAGGTTAACTTTGGTTCATGGTTGAATTTAATCTAAGGGTTCCTTCAATTCGTAGTTGACTTTTAAGCAAGGTTGACTTCAATCCATGGTTGCTTCATGGATTACTTTCATTGACTATATTTTCATCATGAATGACTTCAACCCAAGGTTGAACTCAATCCAAGGGTGACTTCAATCCAAGGTTGACTTCAATCCATGGGTGACTTCAATCCAATGATGACTTCAAGGTTGACTTTAATCTAAGGTTGAATTCAATTCATGGGTGACTTCAAGGTTGGATTTAATCCAAGGTTGACTTCAATCCATAGTTGAATTTTCTGAAAGGTTGACATCAATCCAAGGTTGACTTCAAATTTGACTTCAATCCAAGGTGGACTCCAATCCACGGTGGACTTCAATCCAAGGTGGAATTCAATCCATGGTGGAATTTAATCCATAGTTTTCCTTCAATCCATGGTGGACTTATATCCATAGTCAAATTCAATTCAAGATTGACTTTAATCCAATGTTGACTTTTATCCAAAGTTGACTTCAATCCATAATTAAATTTTAAGCAAGGTTGAATTCAATCCATGGTAGAATTCAGTCCATAGTTGGCTTCAATCCAAGGTTAAATTCAATCCATAATTGACTTTTAAGTAAGGTTGACTACAATCCAAGGTTGACTTAACCATAAGTCATCTGACACAAGCTATTAAATTAGGTGTTAATGGGTTTTTTTAAAGATACGTCGACTCAATTATGATATGTGTACAGGGTAAGATTATGTAATAGATGGAGTGCATGTTCGTCAGTATATTGTGATTACAGATAATATACATTAATATTCTGCTTGAAAAACATTATTGGTATAAGGAAAAGGATATAACAACTGTAAAAATTAGTGTTGTGGTCCATAGATCTAAGCGGTCACTGGTGGTTCTTTGGACTATTTATTTCTTCAAAAATGTTAATTCTGCCTCAACGGAGAAATGATACTAAGATTGATATTATTTTCTTATAAATATAGTCTATAGTCAAAAGTTTGATGAGAAATAATTAAAAACAGATTGAAACTGTACTACTTTCCTCTACGTATAAAATACATAGAAAGAAACAGTGATCGAAAAAAAATGATTTATAAGATATTTTTTAATTGTAATGATTATTTTTATTCATTTAATTTTTAATTAAGTAATTATATTATTCAGTGTAGAAGAGTACCCTAGGGTACACATCATTTTTTGAATTTTTCTTTATAGTCCCTATCCATAGTGCGGCACCACTTTACTTTCAGGATTGGTACTTGGCCAATGGCCACTTGCATCTACTTGCTAGTGGACTATGCCTCTTCACCTAGAGCATGCCCATACCTTTAATCTAGGATACACTTTGTTAGACCTACAACTTATGCCTAACGAATTGACCACAACCAATCATGGACTTAAAAAAGCCAAGTAAATACTATGTTATTACATGTGCATTATAACTCTTAGCTAAATTCTTAAGCATAAGAGAATAAGTCATGTACAGTAAACATGAAATTACACTATAAGATTTTTCAGCACCCAAGATAGGTGCCATAAGGTTTTTATTATTGAAGTGTACAAATATAATACAATGGGGGAGGTTCATCTTACTATCATGACCTCAATACAAAGGAGGGTTATTGTCAAAACAATTCTTATAGTCAATAAACAATATTGGGAATACCTACACAATTTGTTACTTTAACTACTCATGAACTTGTTCATTGGCGAACCTCCCTACCTGGAACTCACCATTATGTCTACCAACGAATCTCATTGATCCCCATAAGTTCACCACCCACAACACAAATTCTTCAATAAACTTAAGTGTTGTAGAAACACTTCAACGAACTAAGCTTAACCCCATTCCTTACCTTGCCTTAGAGAGTTTTTTCCTTTCGGGAACCTTTCAACCTTGAACCCTTGAACTTTGCTTACTGTCGAATCGCAAACCTCTCACTTGGATGTTCTACCTATCCCATCCCTCTCTAATATTTTGCATCTCTTAAATTGTTTCCTCAGACTTGATGCCTAACTCGCATCTCTTCTACTTGGACTTGTGCTTGTTCACCTCCCAAATTTCTTGCCTTCACCTCTTGGTGTGTCCTCATTATATAGGTGGAGAGGTGTCTTTCTAATTCCCTCTAAGTGGACATTGTGCATTCTCTCCATCACAAGTGGATACCCAATGTGAAACAATGGGCCTTGCTAACAATTACATTGTTACTCCAAGGTTCCAGATGGTGTCTACTTATGACTACTATTGTACAATTGTTTTCCTCTGTCAGGGTGTCTTACCATTGCATCCTAGGCTATGTGGTGCCATGTCCCTTTGTCATTCCAACTGAACTCATGCATTGTGTCGAAGCATTCTTCCATCTCATTGATGCATCCTTTCCCAACATCTTGCGTCCATGAATCATGAGCCTTGTTTGGTACCGCATGCAAGTCTACTTGCTTCCCATGATGATTTTCAAAGCCTCTGTGTTGAATACCTCACTTCCATGCATGAACTCGATCTATTGTTCTCCTACCCAATACATTCTTACACAGTTTTTAGCACTCTCAATGTGTTAATCTTCTCCTTGATCATAGAAGGGTGTGATAGCTACAATGCTCCCAAATAAAACAAGGTAGATGAAAACTAGGGTTGCTCACCTACCCCAAGGGAGGGATGTTACATACTTTCCCACTCAAAGTGTTTCCACCTCAAAAATTTGAAGGAAATCATGTCATTCTCATGAGTATGTTGTTAATTTTCGACCTACCAAGGTCATTAAAGATACCTACCACAAGCATCATCCTTCATTTTCTGTGAATGCATTACAACTATGATTTGTGTTCCTATCTTCACCCCTACTTGATTTTTCTCAAGAGTAGATTTCCTCATACAAATTATTATTGGAATCGCTTCCTTGACACCCTAGCCTTATTTTCCTAGCATAGCTTATGTTTTCACAATAAATTCAAGTCAATGCCCAATCCTACACCATCTTGACTTATTGTTGCATCTTCCATCAACCATTCTTTCCATGCTCCCATAAACTGATGTCTACCATGCTTTAGACTTAGTTAGGTGATTAGTCTAACCTTTGAACCCAAGCATTTAAAATTCACTTATTCATGTTTAAAAGTGTCAATTATATTTGGAATTCAATATTCTATGAAACTTCTTCTTGGGGTAAGGAAGATACTTGTTACTGATTGTTAATATTGTTCCTCATCTCAACAAAAAATTTAGCAATTTTTATTTTGTTTTTTCCAAGCAACCAACATCTTGGTGCCCGCAAGCTCACTTACCCTAACTCGAATACTGGGTTTTAGAAGAGATTTTGTTTAAGAAAGAAAAGGGGAACCATCAAAAGTTATTGCCGATGCACCTTCCATTACTTTACTCATTAAGTCATCCATACTCATGCCCAATTTTTGAGGAAATTTTCTTGTAAACATGACCTTCTCTTTTGATGTCCATACTCCCATGTTGTACTTCTTGGGATGCAAAAATATTCATCATTGTTAGAATGTCAAATAAATTTTGTTGTTATTAGTAAAACATCCCTATTCACTTTTACCTACTTCTGTGTGATACCCCTAAGACATTATTATTTTTTATTTTTTGATTTAATATTTTAAAAATATTTCAAAAACAATGATTTTTGTAAGATTTATTTAAAAACTCAAAAAAAACTCACAAGAGGTGTCAGTGATACTTTGCACAACAAATTACTATTTTATTATTAATAAAAGAAAATACACTTGGAGAATTCAGTTGAATGAGGGGACACCACCATGAGACATAGAACATGTGTGAAGCAAGAAAGGGATATTTTACCAATCAAATCCAATCTAAAAGCTCAACTACCAGACAAGATCCTAAATCATAGGGATTGAAGGATTGATTGAGATTTGATTGGGATGACACAAGACTTGGGCAAAAACTATATATATTGGTGCACTGTGATAGCACAGGAGGTTGTGTTGTGCATGGGCAAATTGTGTTGCGAGTGCATGAGTTGAGTGTTTCTCCTTTTTTTAAGTCCATCACTGATCTTGTTACAGACTCTAAGAGAGAGTGCTGCGTGGAAGCTTTGCTTGTTGGTTCGTGTGTGCATGGTGGTGATCCAACTCAGGGCTGGATTTGGACTCGTAGTGTTGGGGTATTATCCTATGGTTGGGAGGAACTGAATCTCCAAGGGTGTTTTCCCATTATTTCAAGTAAGTATATGCTCTCATGTTTTTAAATGAATAGTAATACTGCAAAGTATTTCCATTGGGACATTATTGTTATTTCATACATACGTGATGGGTTATGTTGGCAATGTTTTAACATTATATTCTGTTAAATGTAATATAAATCTTTCTACGACTTGATAGAGTCAATGTATGTAGTTTCATGTTAATATTTTATTTTCGAGTCCAAATATGGGTAGTTCGATCAAAGAAGTGTTTTGATCATACTCGAAATTTCTATATGTTAAACTCTGTTTTATACTGAATGCATATATAATGAGATAGATTGAATCTTGGTTAAGAAAATTGAACACTGCTCAAATTTAATTATGTATGAGTGGATCGGATCCTCTGGTTTGTGAAGTCGAATTTTATTTTTAATGTATTATGTGTAAACCAATCGGATCCCTCTTTTTATATTGATATTCGTTATTATGGAGGTATTTACAAAGAATGAACAAGTTATTTTTTCATAATATGAAAAATCTATAGGGGTGTTATAGAATCAATAATATACTTGTGTATTATTTGGTTTATAACACATGGTCTCCCACCAAGTATGCCTTCGCGTAGGGTTTATAGCAAGAGACATTGTGAAGTCATGCAGTACTCTTGATCTTGTGGATTCTATCACAGTGAAAGGTTGTTGGTTTTTCTCCCCCATGAGGGTTTCCCATGATACATGTTGTGTAGTTGTGCATTTTCTATATACATGTGATCTTATTTGGTTACTGAGAGGATTCAGAGAGACGGTAGCATTTTCCAATGCCACTGATCTAGGGGATGGATCCCTCAGCAAATAGTTGGCCCTCGCCTATTTTAGCCCTTGATGGTGGTATCCCTTGACAATGAATTGAGGTGGTTTCCTTGATGGTGTTCCATGTGTCATAAGTCTAGATAAGTCCTTATGTGGTTGTGAGCCCCTCACCTAACATTGGAATATTGGTTATGATGTGAGACCCCTAACTTAACTTGTTGGTTAAGTCGATCTTGTGTGGGATCATATACTTTTTAAAGGTTTACCCCTAGACCTCTATATATATGAGAGAGTGTTCTCATCATGTTCTATCAACTTGGTCTTTCTCTTGTGCTCATGATTGGGGTTCTCTATTCTATATCTCATTATCCTTCTGCATTAGAGAAAGTATACTCGTGTACTCTTTGATGTATAACGCATGGTCTCCCACTAGGTATGCCTTCGCCTAGGTTTAATGGCAAGAGACATTGTGAAGTCATGAATGACTCTTGATCTTTTGGATTCTATCATAGTGAAAGGTTGTTGGGTTTTCTCCCCCATGAGGGTTTTCCATTATGCATGTTGTGTAGTTGTGCATTTGCTATATACATGTGATCCTATTTGCTTACTGTTGCTACCCTCATATATAGGGATGAAGTTGGAGTGAAATCATGTTGTTTTGCATTATAGCTTTGAAAGAACCACTTATATAATTTTTTTTTCCCACCCATCACAGGGTTGTCATGAAACTGAGAGGGCATCTCCATTTTAATGGCGCTAGAAACAAAAGTGAGAGGAGTCAGAGAGACGGTAGCATTTTCCAATGCCACTGAGCCAGGTGATGGATCCCTCAACAAATAGTTTCGCATAGGCCTCCACCACCAGAGTAGTAGTTATGTTCAGGGTACTCGCAATGCCTTCCAAGAGGTTGGACAAGCTGTGAACCTGCACCTCCAACTCACAAATTCAAATTTGAGTATCCTCTCCCATGCTCTGAACTACAACATGCACATCGTAGAGCCCAATATTAACCAAACTATTGATGCTTTGTGCGAGCACACTCCCTTCCACTGCAAAATTTATTAACATAATAATTGTCACTGTGTCGAGGAACACCCCATTTCTGTTCTCGAACCATATCAGTCACCACCTTCCCATGCCATAAACCCTTTCGACACCGATAATTCGCAAACATAGTTTCAACCAAGCCCAAATTGATTGATAGAAACTTTACTGGTGAATTGATCCATAATCGACATAACCCACCGAATCCAGTTCCCATCAGCTCTATCCATCATAATGGTTGCCATTAAAACCATGAATATTTCTAATTGCACATTGCAATTGCTAAGCAACTGATGGTGCGCGCAGTGATCAATGATCATTTACTAGCATTTGTGTCAAGTTGTAGTCGGGAGATAATTATGGAATAGTGTCATCCCCATCCCATCAAACTAGAGGGGATATAATTGCGCTTGGGATGGGGGTTAGGGAGGTTGGTCTCCCACGTGATGGCCATAAGAAATATTCTTGCAGGTGGCACCTGTCCCCTCCTCCACGTGGCTAAGAGACACCCCATCCGGGGAAATTTTTTTAATTAATTGATTAAATAAACCATTTTAAATTAGTAGCTTATTAAATCCATGGGGAGATGAATAATAAACAAACTACAATAATAATCATTCAAAGATATTTAAATAATAAACTACAATAATGATAACACTTTGTCACTTTGTTTATTGTAAATTAAATTATATAATAATCCCTTCATTTTCAAAGATTCAAAAGATTCAATTTTATAGAATTTTCAAAGATTCAAATATTCAATTTTATACAATTTTCAAAGATTCAAAAGATACAATTTTATACAATTTTCAAAGATTAAAAAATTCAATTTTTGAAAATTGGTCTGGATGAAAGGGTGGGAATGATATGCTTTGGTTTAAACCACGCGCATGGAGAGATAGACACATAATTAGGATGGAATGTTGTTGGGTTGAACCGCTCATGGAGAGATAGACATAGGTGTCGATCAGAAGGAAAGGGAGTGAGATGAACTTCCGAAATCAGGTTCCAACGTTATCCATTCAACTCTTCTTTTTATTTTTGATGTAGGAACCACCTTCAATTTCAACAAAAACCAGTTCCCCAGATTCTTGAACTCTTACCTTGAGTATAAATTCAATTTATTTGTTCACAAATGGCGTTTTCCCTTTAATAATTTGATTACAATTGGGTCATGATCTACTACTGCTCGTACACAAATGGAATCTAAAATGGAGTTCGATTCCCAAACAGAGTATACCTCGGTATTCAAATTTGTGCACAATGACAATTTGCCACGATTTTTCCTCCAGGACAGCGTTCATTTCTTCATGGTTTGTTTCAACATTTGAGAAACTTAGTTTTTCATGAACAGGTGGAAAAAATTAACTACTACCCTTCAACACACTTTCAAATACTCAAACCCTAACCCTGAAATATGGAACCTTGCTATCAATTCCATAACTCAATCTATGTATAAAAATGTTAAACAAATGCTAAAATCTCCAATATTTTACCTTCAACATAGATTCTCAACCAGCACATTTATTTATTGTGTTAAATTTTGGTTAGGGTTAGGGTTTAATGCAGAAAATAAACATTCGGTGTACTTTAAACAATCTAATTAAAGTAACTTGGTGTTCCAACTTCAATCGCTTCACTTCCTTCCGATTTTCATAACGTAAGATCTCATAACATAAGGATACTCGAGAAATAAACAATCACATCGAGTCAGTCTTCAGAAGGGTGTTCCAATTCCAAATCCTTCGCATAAATTGCATATTCACGTAGTTGCAAAAATCCTTTCTATATTTCTGTAATCGCCTCCCTAAATTAAAGTTCGTCTCTATCCTAAAGGATGACTCATTATTGAAACCTCATCACACTTGGAAACTTCTAGATTAACCTTGCAAACTGTTGAACATTTACAATATTTTTAAACAAGAATTTGACATTGAACCCCTCCTTGTTTTAAGGACAAGACCTCATGGTCTATCCAAAATTTAAAATTTTGAATGTGATTTTGTTTGCGGCCTGATCTGCTGAGCCATGGCCTGAGGAGGGACTATTGAGGTCTGATCTTCCATACTGTGATCTGATGGGGTTACTCTATGTCCTGATTGATGAGGCCGCAACTGTTGGTGGCTTGGTTTGATTGTGTCGTGGAATTCGGTTGCATGTAGCAGCTTATGTAATGGTTTGTTATAGAGGCCACAAGAATTGTGAAATGATCTTTTTTCATTTCTCTTGAAAGTTAAAAAAGTAAAAAGGAGTAACAAGAATGGAGAACTAATAAATGGAAATGGAGGAGAGAACTAATATGATAAGTAGACCTCTTGCCTTTAGGCTCAACTAGGAGTTCCACCCTTTAAGGAAACAAAAAATCAAGAATCCACTAGTTCTCCTTTCATTTATCAGCTTATGATTGTTCTTCCTGAATAACTTGTTGTAGGAACTGCTTTCCTTATATTAACCCTCAAAGATACATTTCCCTATCAAGTTTTGATTCTTGTACTCTGCACCAGGTTCTAAACTTTATCATTCTACCAAATGTCACTTTTAAATTCCAGCTTCACATCCTTAAACAACTACCCACATTTACCTTCTGCATCTTGGGAGTCATGTTGTCATATTAACTTCACGTACCAAACTCCATGGCCATTGAGGTGAGTGATATGATGCTTAAAATTCTAGAAATGTATTCATGTTATGGAAATACAGGGCTGGTGCAAGCTAATGCTAGCCACTCATGACGCGTTAGTTGCAATGGACTTCTAGAAAAACAAAAATTTGAACGTCAAAAAGCAATATTAGAGCTACCTACACAACTTTTTGGAATATGGCGTAAGAAGATGAAATGTAGACAATCATATTACCTTATGGAATATATAACTATTATTTATGGAAATTAAGTATAAATCCCCAAAAATGGGGTTATTCTAAGGTTGCTATGTTATTTTTTTAAGAAAACATAATGAATATGTTTTCATTGGGCCCCGGGTTTGGTATGCAAATGGTGGAATTTTGTGAAATTTTTTATATAGAGTCATAGATAACTGGTCATTCTAGTGTAGCATTATTTTTCCATATTTATTTATGTTAATTTTAATTTGTTTTTAAATTAAGGAAGTTAGCCAAGCCGTAAAATGACTAGGTCGAGCGTTGGGCCCTGACATCATGGTCTTAACATAATCAATGAACTTTGCTTTTTTTTTTTAGGATGTAGGTCTTTGTGTGTACTTGTGCGGGTTCTTTTCCGTTTTCAAAATAGGTGAGCCAATAAAAAGTTATAGCCGGAAGAAATAACCTACTTTTTGTGTAAGATTGACATTAGTCCAATTAAAATTAAATAAAAAATAGAAAAAAAAATAGATTTAATAAAAAATTACATATTCGGAATCTGCACACATAGTTCTACAAGTGTGTGCAATTTCATTAGCAGTGGAGAAGTGTAGCATACGTAGAATCATGCTCGAAATAGAATAAGCTATAGAATAAGATGTATTTTGTTATAACCCAGTCCAAGCCAGTTGGCTTGGAAACCCGAACCTAAAACCAAAGACGCCAAGTCATCCACCACATTGGTGGGAAATAAATTTCCCGCCAAAATTTAGAAATTTAAACAACGCGTACGTGTTATTTTAAAGACACGTACGCACTAAAATTGTGTACACACAAATAGCGTGTACGCACAAAAAGCATGTACGCGCTATTTAGTGCGTACATGCTAATAACGCGTGCGAGCATTTGTTTACTAATTCGAAATGTAGTTTTGTTTTCATCTTAATCTATCTCAAACCCCCCTTTCCACCCATCTCCCTAACTCTAATCCTCCTCCTCTCCTTTGTCTGTTCATGTCCCTCCCTAACCCTCCTCCCCTCCACCCCATTTCAACCCCTCTCTCTCTCTCTTTGTCTCGCTCTCACTCTCTCTCCCTTCAATCCTCCTCTATCTCCCTATCTACCTGAACTTCCTCTTCTTCTCCCTCTCCCTACCCTCTACCTAAACTTCCTCTCCTTCTCGCTCTCCCTCCTATCTCCATCTCCCTAACTATAACCATCGTCCTATCTCTCTCTCACTCATCCCATCTCTTCCTAATCTCTCTCTTGCCCCTTCCCATCTCCCCTCTCTCACTATCTCCTTAACCATGTTCCCCTCTCCCCCTAACCCTCATATTCTCACTCTCTCTCTATAACAGTTATCTCTCTCTCTCTCTACTTAACCCTCCTCCCCCTTTTATCCCCCCTATGTCCCTATCTTTCTCTCTTTCTCTCTTGTTAATATTCCTCTCTCTCTCTCTCTCTCTCACTACAAGGGAAATACCTTGTAGTAGAGGTTGCCTACAAATTGGCCTTTTATACTACCCCTAAACCAATTCTCAAGGATTTACCGAGAAGCATAGGGAGGAGGAGGATGACTTGGCCTTCGAGAAACCTTAGGGGATTATCGATAGAGAAGACAAATACATGAAAAGGAGGCTTAATAGAGATAATTTCACTGACATAAATGATACCTTCGCCATGGGTGACAAGACCCTCGATGCCACTATTTGGACTTATGTTGATATCATGTAGCAGAGGCCCTCAAGAGGGAAAATGAAGAAACCCTAAGGCTAGTTGTGAAGAAGCACCAGGAAGAAGATGAACATAAGGTGAAGGATAAAGATGGGGTCACTCAGGCCCCAATGGCGCAACTTGCCTGGAAGTGAAGGAATCGATGGGACCAAGCTCAGGATTAGGACAATGTTGCGAAGAAGGCAGAGGCTTCGTTGGATTGGGATACCCCCGATGCCACTCATTCAATTAGCGGGTGGGATGGTACACCTACTATATGAAGGATGAACAGTGATGTGACTTTCGACATTGATTGGCGTAACATATTAGTAGGTCGGATGCTACACCTACCCTGGGAAGGGTTAATAGTGATACGACTCCTAAGTATCTACCAAGTGATTAATTGCTCAAATAGAATATGAAATGATTTCTTGGTAAGAATGTAAACCTAAAATGGAAGAAGCTGAACGGTCTTTCTATCTGTTGGCATTCCTCTATCCATGTGAAATATGTAAATGTTGTATGCGAGGAGGGATAGGAGGAAGCAACCAAAGCAGGGACTAAAGGAGCAGCAGCGTAAAGATGAGAAGTAGAGCCATAGCAGTGACGTTTGGTTCTCAATTGTGCCAAGGTATGGGTCGGGCTTGAAGTAGCAGTGCATGGCCCTATTAATGTAATTTGGAGCGGCATGAGTAATGAATAAAAAATTTCATATATTTCCTTATTCCCATTAGTTGCACAATGTTTGTATTTATTGTGTGTCTTTATGCTTGTATAGATTGAATTAGTTGTTGGTTCAATGGTAGTTTTGTTGTCCATCTTTGTAGCAGCTTATTTTCTACGTTATACCCCTTCTCTCTCTCTCTCTCTCACACACACACACACACACACACACACAAAGAACATGTCACCCTACCTCGCCCATAACATTCAAGTAGCTTGTACCTCAACCGACCATGGAGAGGATGAGAGAATCCATTGTATGCATTTTAGTAAGGATATAAATTTTGGTCAGGAGATCTCTCTCTCTCTCTCTCTCTCTCCCTCCCTCTCTCTCTCTATCTCCTTAGCCTTCCCCCGCCTCTCTCTCTAACCCTCATCTCCCATCTCACTCTATCATTATTTGGTAAACCTTCTCTCTCTGTACTACACAGAAACCTACAAATAACTCGCACAAGGGGATCATGTGTTGGTTCGAGGACTCATTGAAGGCTCTTACACATTAGAAGATTAAAAAATATCATGATTTATTTCGTTACTTGGCTATGTTTGAGGCCCCATGTCCCATCTTTGGTGTGAAAAAAACCTGTATCCAAATTTGATGCTAAAGAATTCTTACAGAGTGTTTGTGTTGCATTTTACAAGAATTTCTCATGGCGATTGAGCCCGATAAGTGGTGTTTATGGCCTAAGGCCCAAATGATCTTGCTTTGTCCCCCCCATCTATATCTCTCCTTAAATCTCCTCTCTCTCTCTCTCTCTCTCACACACACACACACACACACACACACACACACGCACATAACACCTAACCATACCTCTCCCATAATGATCGAGCAAGTTGTACCTCAATCAACCATAGAGAGGGTGAGAGAATCCATTGTATGCCTTTCAGCAAGTATAGAAATTTTGGTCAGTCTCTCTCTCTCTGACACACACACACAAACAGAGTCTCTCTCTCTCTCTCCCCCCCCCCTTAAAATTCCTCTCCCTCTCGCTCTAACCCTCTTCACCATCTCACTCTATCATTATTTGGTAAACCTCCTCTATCTGTAGTGCATATATCCCCACTCATGACACCCTATCCCATTTAATGGCCTATAAAGAACTCGTACAAGGGGCATACCATTTGATCTATCCATGGTCACATGTGGTCATTTAAGGATGTGCTCATGGTGCTTAAACTTGAGAATCTATGCTTAGGGCCCAAGGTTGTTGTTTTCATCCCCCAACCATGCCAAAGGGATAGAGGTTCTTGTTTCATTACCACAAACATGGTCAAGGCATGAAGACCCATCCACAGTGCACAAACCATCTTAATGGAACCCATATCTAAATCCTAGGCCAAATACTCCTAATGAGGGCTCATGTGGTTTCTAGGTGGTTTTTATGCTTCACTAATTGAAAAAGGTTCAATTAATGTTTAAACCCCATGTTTCACCCTTCACCATGTTTAGGTGTCAACACCCATTTCTAGTGCACAATACTTATGCATGGCCCTTATATCCCACTTGGATTCCTACAAAGAACCCTTACAAAAGACTCTTGTGTTGGTCCATGGACTTAAAGAAACTAAGTCCAAGAAGTTTCAACAATATCTTGAGGCACTTAAAGTTTCCTTCCTTGACCATGGTCAAGGGCCCATGACCCATCCTTTTGAAGAAAAACCTTCTAATTGCATCCATATCAAACTTTGATTGTAAAGACCCCTTAGAGAGGATCCATGCCATTATTTTCACATGTTGTTGATGTCTATTGAACCTAACAAACTATCTTTAAGCCCCGAGGATGAAGTGTTTTCCTCCCCAAACCATGGCACTTGAGCTTGAAAAGGTTAATTTACGGTTGAATCCCTTTGTTTCCCCTAGTCATTTTTAGGCCTATAGACCCATTCCCAATTCATGAAACCTACTCATGTTGAATGTATCCCACTAACATACTAAGCAACACTATCCATGGCCTTGACAAACATTCCTGGTGTGGGTCGAAAACATAATCTTGTTTAAGGCATGCAATGTAGCCTAATCATGGTATATGTATCCCTCTACATTTGCTAGAGAGACCGCACAAGGGTTATGTGTGGTGGTTCGAAGATGCATTTAACAGTGTATCCTAAGAAGCTTCTTGAGTTGTAGGTGTTGTTCATGGTGCTTGACCCTGAGAAGCTTCATTTAAGGCATGATGAGCTTCTTGTTGTCCCTATATCTTGGTCAGACCTTAACACCCATTTTTGGTTCACAACTAACCTAGTCATGGCACACATATCACACTTGAAGTTGACTAATACCTTATAGATTTCATATGTGGTGGTGCAAGGACTCATTGATGGTGTTTGTGCCTAAGAAGCAAGAGTTAGTGTTGGAGGCTTGTGTTTCCCTCCACTAGCCATGGTTAAGGAGCCAAGATAAATCCTTGATTCCCAAGAAATCATAATGGAAGCCATATTCAATTCATATGAAAAAGACTCCTTGTAGAGGGATAGTGTCATGGCTTCTATGTGTTATTTATGACGCTTGAGGTCAAGAAGTTTCAATTAAGGCTCAAGTGGAATTCAATTGAGCTCAATATGCTTCAATCATATCTCGAGGAACCTATTTTCATTCTTTGGTGATGTTCAAGGCCTTGCAACATATCCATGGTCTTGCATGGTAGTCTGAGTATGCATTCATTGCATTTGATCTTGACAAAATATATTACGGGTCTAAGATTGTTATTTCCCTCCATAAACCATGGCCAAGGGCTTGAGGCTATTGTTTTTCTACCAAGACTAGGGTTAAGGGCCCAAGAACCATCCATAGTGCATAAATCATGTTAGGGATAATCTATATTGGACAAATAATGGTGTCCATATGCCCAAGAAGAAAATATTATTGATAAAGGCTCTTGTTTAATACTCTTACATGATTTCCAAGACATTGTGATGACACTCGCATTCAACTTTGGTTCCAAAGACACCTTATAGAGGGCTCACGTTGTGGATTTTAGGTTTTTTTCATGGCACTTGAGGTTGAGAGGGAAATTTAGGGAATAAAGCCCTTGTTTTAGTTTACAAAACCTACTCATGGATCATGTATCCCACTATTGTGACCACAACACCCCCTAGGGAAAATCCAGGAGCCCCTTACAATCTTTTTTTAAAGTTGGACTTACGAGAGGGTTTTTTTTGTATTATTTCCTTACTCGGCCATGTTTGAGGCCCTATGGTCTGTCTTTGGTGCCAAAAACACCCATATCCAAATGATTTACGGCCCATGGCCCAAATCATTTCATCTCCATATTGTAGTTTCTGAGCTATGAAATGTTCATTTAGGTCTCAATCGTCTTCTTTCACCCTCTAAGCATGTTTAAATTTCAAATCCCGTGTGGCGTTGCACCAGGCATGACACTTGCAGGTATGATGTGGGATGCTACTGCTCCCCCCTTAACCCCACGATCTCTTTATCTCTATATATCCCATATCCCATCTCTCTCTCTCTCTCTCTCTCTCTCTCTCTCTATCTCTCTACCTCTCACTCTCCCTAAAGCACTACATCCCTCAACCCCTAAACGGTTGAAACATTCAACCTATAATCCCACAACCCTAAATCCTAAACAACCTAATCCATAATCCTTAAAGTCCAAAAACCTAAGACCTTAAACCTTAATTCCCAATCCCTTAAATCCCTAGAAACCTTAAACCCCCTCTCTTGAAGTATTGAACGTTTGGCATTAAATGGTGTAAATGTTGGTCAATTAATGGTGTAAGCGTTATGTAGGGGCGCGTGAACGTTTTTAGTGCGTATGCGCTACAAACACACTTGCACACTTTTAAACACGCGTGCGCGATCTTGTTGGTAGTTAAAAAAAAACATATTTTTTCTGTTCCCGGGAATGCTACCAAAAAACACGGGATTTTCACTCAGTTCGCGGGTTTAAGCTCTTGCAGGTTGCTTATTGGCTCACATTCATTGATCTTTTGGACACTCATTGATCTATTGGACACAAAATCACTCTTGTAATCTAACAAACATCTTCAGTGGTCTTGGAATCTAGTGGATACATTCAAGCTACTAGTTTCCATTGGAAGTGTAGATCATTTCAATAGGTATGGTGAATTGCAAATAACTGTTTTCATTCACAAGATTTGAGATTCTCCCATGCCTTTGTGTTTTGTCATATTCCTACATCAATATCCATGCATAGACAACAATGAATTTGACAAGAATAATTCCCAATTTCACATCTAAAAAAAACTCATATTCACTAGACAAGATGAAGTATGCAATGTAAACCAATAATTATTTCCATGAATATATTTTGATTTCACACAAGGATGGCATGGATGAGGTTCTCTCTTGAGACTCTTCAATTTGAATAAAATCCTAAGAAGCAATCATGAGAGAGGGTCATATTAAATATTTCATGACATTTTTTACATGCTCTCCTCTTCATTATACGTTTATCATAATGTTTGTTTAATATTGTGCCTTTGAGCTTGACTACTTGCCTCTACCTCATTGAATTCTCATTCCTTGGGGGAATTTACAACCTCCTCATTGTGTAATTAGTAAACTTATTATCTTTATCTTATTTGATGTATAAAAACTATCAAACTATCCCCAAGACATCCCTAGGCATCTCTATTGTAGGGTGTTATTACCAAAATTTTTATGAATTCATGGCTAGGAAAGACACTAGTTTCTCCATTCTACACTTGACCAACCATCATCTATATTGATCGGAATCGTAAGGGATGATTATGTTTATCTGATGACTTAGATGGGAAATAAATTTAGAGTGATAACCAAGCACCATGTTGTGTCTGACCTCATAGGTAATGCACCTTATTACATGTAATGTCATCTCATCCTAGGGTGTTGGAAAGGAAGAATATTCCATTCCTCTTCTTATGACTTCCACTACTTTTTGAACACAAAAGGAAGTCATTTTATTCTTGAGCCTCAATTATTTTCTTAAATTATTGTTGCAATAGTTTTAGTCTTATAACTTGGGAGATAGTGCTAGTCCTATAACTGTAATATGTGCAAACATGTGAATGCTCTATTGTACACTTAAGTTCTCAACTCGGTCTAGACCTTGGAGTTCATGACTTGGATTAGACGTGCTTGAGTTCTCAAATTGGAAAACAGTTTGATTTGATTTTGCATGGGAGACTCGATTTAGATAAATTGGTAACTCAAACTTTACATGACTTCCACTTTGCATGGCTTACATAACTTGCTAGATCATTTCAATATACATAATTTGCTATACATGATCAGGAATGTAGTTTGTCTTTATGTCTCTTTGATAGTTTTTTTCTTTGATAATTATGAAACCCATAGGATACCATATTATTTCCATCTGAACCCTATCCTAGGATAATTTAACTATCCTTATCATACTACACCCTAACTCTTTCCTTAGATACGTGGTCTAACACAAATAAACCAGCATAGTTCATAGTTGTGTGTGTTAATTTGTAAAGTGGTAAGTTATGTTGGAATGTGCCAATTTTATTGTATAATGGAACTAATATCTTATTTGTTGTTTCTTTTGCAGGGGTAGACCTCGTAGTTTTGTTAAAGAGACTTTGGGAGATGGGAAACTCACTTAACAGAGAAAAACAATCTAGAAGGAATATTCCCATTGAAAAGGTCAATGACGTAAGAGAAAAGGCCAGGTCGGAAATGGAAAGAGTGAGACATGGTCCATTCATTGCCACTGATCCTGCCACTGTTCCTAACACAGTTGTTGACATGAAAACCTCTAGTTCAGAACCACAGGTAAAGTGGTTGCATCCAACGAACCCAACTCAAATTCCAACATCAACACAATCTCCAACCAACAATCCATTAACGAGTCATGTTGAAGTTCCTCAAGACATAGGGGGATGTTGCATGTGTAGAGATGGATGTACAAGCAATGGTTAATTTGCAATATCCCCAAGAAGACCACAGCCATGTCGAGCACACTCCCAATATGTCCCTACGTGTGAACGAAGCACCACAACAAACAAGCTCTGGTATTCATCTCTCATGTCCACCTTCCCTACCTCGACTGTCCAGTGCAACAAGAAGGAATCCTAGACATATTCATGTGGATAGAAGTGCTCTATCAGGCCTTGAAGGTAAGTTTCCAAAACGCACTATTGAATGGCAATGCATCAAAATTGTCAAGGAATATTTTGAATCCAAAGGTGATGCGGGTAAATATCAATTATTGCTATGTTTGTTAAAGTCGCATTGTTTCGCTATTTTAGGAGAATTTTGGGCATAAAGATAGTTAAAAGTTCAGAGGGTAGCAATCATATTGTTAGAAATATCCAATCTTCATTTAATGTGATTGGGAATATGTCTTGTACAAAATATATATGTGTGGCTCGTTGTGTGTTAGCGGAATCAGTAGTAAGCAAGTCCACAAGGAAACATCGCCTTCTCTCACACACTTCTCACATACTTAAATTAAATAGAAAAACTATTAAAAATTTCTCTGTTATAAGAGAAAATATTGACACTCCAGGTGGAAAAGACTGTTGGGATTTTTTCGGTAGGTTACCTCGTGGAGATAGGAAGCTAATTGATGTTGTTAAGGAGTTAGTACAATTTTTTTGGCATGATCATGCCAGACCTTTATCAAACCAAAGAGACGTGTTAAAGTTGAGAAAAGGTTCTACTGAACGTGAACCCCATGTTAAACACTTCCTTGACACCACACAGACTGTCTCTATGAGAGATTTAGGAATGAGCACACACAATGAACTTGGGCCAAAGTTCCTTTGAGAAATGAAAATTATGGTCCATTCGTATATGCATTGATCATAACACCTGTTGTTGTAGATATCATGTATAATATGAATATTTTATGAGACATATAAACATATATTTTGTGATTTGCAAACTAACATTGTGCAAGGCGGCAATGAATCCATACTACCACCGAATGCATTAAGAGACTTTATCCACAGCATCATTTGTCTAAGGCCTGAAGGAAAAAAATAATATGAAAAATCGTGTCTATATGGGATATGTTCTAGGTGTAGTGGGTTTTCTCTTTTGAACCATTGCATTCATGAAAGTGAGGAGCACGAATTTGGTAGGATGGTTGTGGAGATGCAGAGCTTCAAGTATGTAACCTATCAATTATAAAGTGCCAAGGAAAGTAAAAAGATTGCATTGGTGAAATCACAGATACAAATGAATATTGCATATTTTTCATATTACACGTTCAATTTATGACACACATTTTTCAAAAGGCCACATTGTAATATTGCCCTTGTTTTCATGGAAACATGAACGGGTATATGATTTCTTGACGGAATTCTACAAGAAAACCGAGCAGTATGTTCAACATGTGCATGTAGCGTGATGGAAAGATCAGTAGCACATAAAATGTAGGGACACATTTCCCATTGGAACCATAGTGTCAATTGTGGGTTTTGCAGAAAACTACACCCTTCAGCCACAAAATGAAATTCAAAGTCAGTACTACCATTCAGACCAAGTCAGCATCATGATACATATTACGTATAGGCATGGTCTAGAGAGAAGCAATGACATGAGGATAATACTGAAGGAGACAAAATTTTACATAAGCGATGATAGAACCCATGATCTTCGTTATGTGCAACATTGTTTTTGAATTTTCTATGATTATTTAAAGGAGAGAGATATACATATGGATCAGCATTGGATATGGTCAGTTGGTTGTGCAGGCCAATTCAAAAATACCCGAGTATTCCAATGGATGAGTATTTTGCATAAGACCTACAATGTGGTGCATATCTGGAACTACTTTGAGACCAGGCATGGAAAAGGAAAGCATGACGGAGCTACTGCATGCATCAAGACCGCACTACGAAGGGAAGAGATGAGGCTTACCACAAACGCTCAAATCCGAGATGCAAAATCCATAGTTCAATGGTGCTCTGCAACAATGTCAGACCGAGCAAGAGATAAAAAACCATCAATAGTGACATGACTTGTGGTAAGAAATTTTTGGCAAGTGGTTGACATAGATCGATCGTGTTCCTATAGTTGTGGCACAGTACAAGGAACACGTGGATTTCATTCAGTTCGAATCTCAAACAACCCCTTATTTGAAATATGGACGCGAAAACTTGCTTGCTTTTGTAGCCCTTGTAGCAGTGGCCAATGAGATGAATGTGAATTCATGGACTCGGTTGATGAATGGGAATGTGTGGCACTTGTAGTAGACCCATGTGCAGTTGTTGAAACAACCCATTTAGAGGAGGTTCAGTCATCGATTTCGACAGACTACGACCATATCTGAGATCTTATACAACCCAGACACATATATGCAGTTGTTTTCCCGAAAGACAATGAATGGGGCACAGATTATTGGTTTCCATAGTGCATCCAAGGTAAGAAAACCCTCAACGGATCATTAATCGACGATGAAACCAATGCATTTCCTATTGGCTCGATGGTAGTTGAGGGTGAATATCTTACACTAAATGGGAAGTCAAGAAAGACTAGTGGGTATGTATTCATGGATTACAGACCAGATTTAGTGGTGTATCACTTCACAAACTTGATCGTTGGCACAAAAATATATCTACAGACAATGTCAAGCATGAGCTCAACCAAGGTACACTACTTCCTACCTCATTCAGAGCACGATAGATTGATGGAGACAATTAGAAATAGAGAGGACCCAAATGGATTTATTGAATGAGATCAGTCAACTTTACATAAGATATAGAATTGCATCAAGAACGTTATGTTCTACATCGAGGTATGTGTATTTTTATGTTATTTTGTTGGTACATGCATTTTTTGTTGATACATACATGTTTTAATGTAATACAAAAAACAAATCTTGATGTGCATTTTTCCAATATTTTATCAAACCCTATGTTATCACCCAAGATTTCCCTAGGTTGTGGCAGGGAAGACCATGGGGTAACTGTTGCAAACCAATATTTAGTGGGTGGAAACTAGCATTTCTAGCCACAGGGAGGGATCTCCCTTTGGGGCTTCCAGCAATAGGACGCGAGTTAAAATGGGTCGAATATTGGTCAAAGTGGTGACTAAGCCTTCAAGTAATGAATTAAAGGGGTTTTTTGGTTGGTTGGAGTTAAGAACAAGAGGACAGTTGGGCATGGAGTCAACTTCGGTGGGTTACTGTCATCAATAGCAGGTTTGGGCCGTGATTTGCAGGAGCAAGAGGCAACGTCAAAATGATCAGGAGATGAAGGTAGAGGAAGGAGACAAATGAAGCTACAAGGACAGAGAATTTAAGAATGAATTATAACTTGCAACTTCAAGAGGAAAGGGGTGGAATATCTAGTCATATGCATCTGGAGCATGTGGGCATGAATTCGAGACCATGTAATATTGATCTTTAGGTACTGTAGAAGTAAACAATTAATGGAAACACAAAGCAAGAAAACATACACAGGAAATAACAGACATCAGAAACCACATCACAAGAATATCAAGCTCCAAAATCGGGTATGCTCATTGAATTAAGAGGCCAAGTCTAATACAGTGCAGAGCAGTAATCTCTTTGAAAAAAAAATGCCTTACCCTTTGGTCTACTTTGTACCTTGCCTTTATAGGCTTACAAACAACAAAATATCCTAATGGATTCAAAAACAACATGTACTGGTAATGATGAAGTTGTTTGAGCTGAGCCTCCCGAAGCAACAACCGCTGATTCTGCCATTCCTAGAGGGGAAGAAACACCTATGTTGGCAGTGCACCATTGGGCCATGGAAGCCTCCTTTTCATCCTGCGGATTAGGCCGTTAGATTGATTAGGACATGTAATAGAAACATGCCCCTTCGCCTCTCTCGGGCGTGCCATTTCCCTGCAAAAGTATCAATTTTCCGTGACTATAACTTCCACACAAAAATTTCTCGATCCGCAACTGCCCTCCCGCAACCATATTTCTGCAACGGTCCTTCCACAATGGTCTTTTCCGCAATCCACAATTAGCCATGTGCCATGCAGGGATTGGTCTCTCGGCCGTGTGCTTTTCTGGTGGATCACCTTTCCGCAATCCACAATCCAGGATGCGGAAACTTACTTTTTTGTATTTCTGGAGATGATCTTTCCGCAATCCGCAATGCAGATTGCGTGATGCGGGAACTTTCCTTTTTTCCATTTGGAACATTTCTTTTCCGCAATTCGCAATCCGCAAATGGGGATGCGGAACTCAGAAACGGACTTGCAAGATGCATTTTCGACCGCTGATCTGATGTACTCTTTGATCTTAGTCATCCATTCATCTTTGGTTGCGAAAGACGCTCTTGCTGCTATTTTTTCCCACGGAAGGTCCCTCTTTCCTTGTATTTTCCCATTTTCTCCCTGTGGCTCGGTCATTTTTCTTGGATTTATTTGATACTTAGCCAATTTTGGGTTTCCTGATTCCTCATTGGATGCAACCGACCAATGGGTGACCTTAGGGCTTTGGGTGGGAGCTTTCCTCTGCCTTCTCTGGTGGAAACCATAATAAGTGTTAACACCCTAGTTGTATGCCCTCTTTGTTTTTTAATAAAGCGATCCTCTTGGGGAGAAAAATCCTCGTTTTCTTATGTTTTATCAGGTCTGCAAAAACCCCTTAGGACATCACTAAAATCTCGCTAAGTCATCATAAAACCATCCTCAATCACACTACTTCTATCTCCCCTCACTTAGCTCCACCCATACACACTTTATAGTCATCAAACATTAACAAAGATACTTCAGAGTCACTTGTCACCTACCCCTAAATCAATATTTTGAGGTGTACATGTGTGTCTACTTCTAATTCATGTACATGTGTGTCTCGCATTGGTGGACCAACTCTGCAAAACCATGTGACGGACGACTGGGAGTGGATTTCCCATGTCGACCGTCCCCAAACACACCTACAAGAGCTGACAGAATCCCATTATGCTTCTTGGTTTTATGTTTGCACCCTGGGCTCGAATTGACCTTGTAATACTCACATTATCTACGCCTCTTGAATCACCCTCAACAACGTCCTCCATTAAGGCATCACACCTCTCTAATGAATAAGTAGAACCTAGATCACCTGACACGATGAAACAAGACAAGAAGGACACAAAAATATGAGTGTCCGGCACAGACACAGTGACCCCCAAAATCAGGACACGAGGGACACGTTTTATATACATATCTATCTCTATATCTATATATATATATTTAAATATATTAAAATTTAAAAATATAGACATATAGATCCAAATTGTTTTGGAAACTAGAACATTTACAAATTTTCAATAGAAATTATAATCAATACACATTAATGATTACACATTTGTCATTCACAAATCACAATGAGACACATAGATGCATTGAAATTTGATAGGCAATGGGAAATAGATGTCAGAATGCCACTGGGCACTGGAAAATGCTAAATAGACTAATTAATAAATACAAAAAAGGGTGGATCTCCACCTCATCAAGTAAGTCTCTATCCTGAAATAACTGTCTAAGTTCTATCTTCCTCCCATGTACAATCTCTCCATCCATGTGAGGAGGGACTCTGTGTGAGGGCTCTGGTCCACTAGTGATCCAACACTGACTATAGAAATTGGGGTTCAAGGAGTGGGACAAGCAATGCAAAGGTGTGCAATTCTTATCCCACCTGGAGATAAGAAAATCTTGAATGATGTTGTGCAATTCTTAGCTTCCACAATCATGCTAGCAGCCTTGCAAACAGGTGCATTGTACACAAGAATAAACACCTACTTCTTCAATGGTTTTGATGAATAACTCAGCCATATACTGTACATACTTGTATTTACCAAGAGCATCCACCACTTTCAAGAACACCAGTCCATTTTGGGAAGATACCAAGAAATAAAACCTAATCTAGCTTATAGACCCTGATCTATCCCTAGAAACCAGACAAAAACAAATGTATCGCTGGAAAGCCTAATGTGAACCTACAACCCTGGAGACCTAATCTATAATACTTATCTATCCCTAGAGACGTAACCTAGCCTTGAAGACCTAACATATCCCTATAGAACCTAATCTACCTTATAGACCCTCATCTAGCCCTATAAACCAAAGAAAAACAAATGTATCCCTGGAAATCCTAATGTGGACCTACAACATTGGAGACATAATCTGGAGACCTGGATACCCAAGCCTAACGTGGAGCTAGAAACCGGCATCTCGAATCCATCAGAATTGTCGGCTTCGCAATCAGAGTCGTGGTTTTGGTGCTACGGGCATTTTTGCGAGGCACCCTAGGGGCATTAAGGGACACTTTGAGGATTTGCTCCGGGGCCACGGAACCCAAATCAGAGAGAGGACCTGGGTTCCATCAGCTCCCACATGTGCGTATGGCCATTGTGGACTTGTTCACGGAGGCCACTCACGCCCGAGAGCCTTCGGATGAGAAATGGCCCCCTGAGCAAAACCCTAGCTCCATAGATGGCACATTGGAACCATTTTCGGGAATTGTATGCACGATGTGTGGGGGGTCACAGCTAGATCCCAGCATCCAAAATCCATTGGAATCGACGGATTCGCGATCGGAGTCACGGTTTTGGTCTACGACTATTTTGGTCAGGCGACCCGGGGCCATTCAGGGACACTTTGAGGATTTGCTCTGGGGCCACGGAACCCAAACCAGTGAGCGGACCTACATTCTGTCATCTCCCACACGTGCATATGGCCATTGTGGATGTGTTCACAGTGGCCACACACGTCCGGGATCCTTTGGATCAGAAATGGCCTCCTTAAGCGAAATTGGAATGGCCTTAACTAAGCAAATCACTAACTCCGGAGATGGCACATTGGGATTGTTTTCGGGCATTTGAGGCATGGTGTGGGGGGAACCCTAGCTGAAACCCGGCGTCTCGAATCCATCAAAATCGATAGATTCATGACCAAAGTAATGATTTTGTTGCTATGGGCATTTTTTCCAGGCACCCCATGGCCATTCAGAGACACTTTGAGGATTTGCTCCAAGGCCACATAAACCAATTCTAGACCAATACACCTTCTATGTTCTTCTTTCCAACATGGTTCTCAACTCTAGATCCCATTGATAGAGTGTTGTGACTACTCCATTATGATCGTTAAATTGAATGTTACTATTGCATATAAATAATAATAATTGTAAGTTATCAAGTTGTATAGCACTCTCAAAGAAAATATACTTTGTAATTATTAATTAGAATGCTACAATATCCTCGTTAGCCTAGCAAAATGGCCTTGTCTCAAAAAATCTATTATCATTTTTAACACTACTATCACCCTAGGGAGTGGAAATGGAGTCTAACGATACCTAAAGGTTTCCCCTGAATGTGTATCAAAAGGTAATAACCCTCCTCTTAGTATTGTATTTTTTTATTCTAAATATGATAGTTTATGCAATTAATTTAGGGAGGGCACCATTATGGGTTACTTTGTCTAGTGGGTACTACCTGAGGTGGTTATCCAAAATTAGAGCCACAAGTGATTTCATCCTCCAAATACCTAAAGAAATTCGCACTAATCTAGCTTGTTAACTAGGTGCACTCCCAATGAGCTTGATACATCAATTTACACAACACGTACTTCCAAATTCAAAGCCTAGATCATTGTATTTATGATTCCCGCTTATGACCCATGGCAACCTAGAGTTAGCCCTAATGTTCTATGAAACAAGTGTGGGTGAACATGTCTAGATTAAATTTGTTCCTAAAAACAAATGTAACAGTGCAACCAAGGCTCCTTCCCTTAATACCAAGGCCCCCAAGGCCATAAATGGGACAGTTAGCCATAGTTGGCCGCCAATGAAGGTATCAAGTAAATTTCCTTATGCCATGTAGTAGGGGAGTGATAATTGAAGAGTGTGCTCTCTTCCACTCACAATAGCAAGTATTTTATCATGTCAATGGGTAGCCAATGCAAGCTACTCACTAGGTTTTTTGGACCCAAAATACGATGGCCAAAAAGTCAGATTTTCTACATCTTGTGGTTGACCATCCAACAACCTCCTATTTTTTAAACGTCGGTTCAAATTCGGCTCAAATCCGACAGTTGGATCTTCGTCGGTTATTTGACTCCCCGAGGCAGTCGGATAACCGACAACAAGGTAGTTGGATAACCGACTTTGGTCACTGCACAGGAAGTCAGATATCTTCAGTGTGGGAGTCGGATATCCGATGACTACCACACATAAAAATGGCTGGAATCCGACGTTCCATGCCATCGGATGTATAGCAAGAATGTTGGATACGTTTGGTGTGGGCATTGGATATCTGACAACCATTACACATTGAAAGGGCTAGAATCCAACGTTCCTTTCCGTCGGAGGTTTGGCAAGAATGCTGGATTTCTTTACTGTGGGCGTCGGATATCCGACACCAATTACAAATGGAAAGGGCTGAAATCTGACATTGAATGCTGTCGGAGGTATGGCAAAAATGTCGGATTTCTTCATTGTGGAAGTCGGATATCTGACGACATGTACATGAGAAAATACTTGGAATCTGACGTTCCTTGCCGTCAGAGGTATGGCAAGAGAGTCGGTTTAGGGTTGCCATAGGGTTGCGTCATCGTCGGATATCCGACTACCTTATGATATTTTAAAAAAAATACACTATTATTTGGAAATCAATAGATATACTATTATTCTTGGATCTCACGAAGAGAGCCATGTTGGCTTTCCACTCAACATAGTTGATTCAAAGTTGACTCTTCATCCTCGTCATTTGACATCTATACGAGTCTATCTGCGGTTACCTCTAATTCAGTCACTTCATCCTATGTGAAGGTGATGCCCTTGAGGAACTAGTTCATGTGATAGGGGGAGTAGTTGAATCAAATGAAATAAAAGCAACTTGGTGATTGGAGGATTTTCTTTTATGAATTTACTAGATATAATTGACAAGTATGAGTTTAAGAAATATGGCATAAATTATATTCATCAATTGGTATTGAGTGATTGGTAGCATCCATGGTAGTAAGCTATGCCTAATGGAAAAAATAGTAGCATTCCTCTCAACTCTAATGTCAAAAGTGTGGATCAGTAAGCATATAGATGGAAGCCTTAAAATTGTTCAAAGAATGAAGAATGCTGAAGGAGATAGTGGACAAACTTGGGATTGCTAGAAGTTATTGATGTAAGGAAGACATGGTCAAATTGAACATAAAGACAATTTCCACTGTAATGTATTCCATCCAAACCTATCAAGTGCACTTTTAGGTCAGCAATATTGTCGTCTTCGAACTATGGCAGCTCTTTGGCCATTTTCACCCTGTAAATTGAAGGATTCCTGCAAACACAAACCACTATGTTACATGAACTTCTTTCAACGCTTTGTTACATTTGCTTCTAAGATCTTTCATCGCTTTGTTACAAGAATATTACTGACCTAAAAGTACACTTGATAGGTTTGGATGGAACAGATTACCATGGAAATCCTCTTTATGTTCATCCTTGAGTGACTCGATATTAACAATTCCCATTATCACAAGGGGATACATAAAGTTAAAAAAGGAAAATAAAGAAAACATATAAAGGGATACATAAAGTTGACAAAGGAAAATAAATATAATCTATAATTTACATCGAAAAAATAACAAGGTATGAACTGAACTGAGGAGATTCGAACCTGCGACCTATGCCTAGTCCCAAGGCTACCACCTTCAAGCCTGACCTTATCAATCAATTCCCATCGCCATTTACTCTCATACGACGTCCCACAACCATTTTTCTCGACACCCAGTACTCTTCATTCATTCTGCATGCATTTCACTATGCAACTGTCTCAGATACTCACTGGGTTTTCCCTCAATTAGTTTCTCAATTCAATATGACCCACGCCCACTGTCCAAGGAGTGTTGCCAATTGTCTTGAGTTTCATCCTGGAAACGATGACTATTCATGGTATTATGTTTCCCTTCAGCTACAATATGGAAAACCCATAGTTCACTGCGAAGGTTTGCCTGACAAATGTGACGGTTTGGGTTCCATTACCCTAGAGCAATTCCTCAAAGTGTCCTTGAACGACACTGGGGTTATGGAACCCAAACCATCACATTTGTCAAACAAACCTTCGTAGTGAACTTTGAGTTTGTCATATTGCAGCCAAAGGGAAACATAATACCATGAATCATCACCGTTGCCAAGCTGAAACTCAAGACCGCTGGCAACACTCCTTGGACGACAGGCGTGGGTCATATTGAATTGAGAAACTAATTGAGGGAAAATGCAGTGAGAATCTGAGATAGTGAAATGCATGCATAATGAATCAAGCTTGAAGGTGGTAGCCCGTCGTCTCCCACTATGAAATGCACGCAGAATGAATCAAGCTGCTTGAAGGTGGTCTCGCATTGTCAGGTGAACTTCAAGCTTAAAGGTGGTAGCCTTGGGACTAGACATAGGTCGCAGGTTCAAATCTCCTCAGTTCAGTTTGTACCGTGTTATTTTTTCGATGAAAATTATATGTTTTCTTTAATTTCCTGTTTTCTTTAATTCCCTAGCGTAAGAGGAGACATTATGGGCAAGTTGCAGCCCTAAAAAATGATGAACATTGACAACATGTAGCATGTTTCTAATTGTTGTTGGTGTATGCTAGATTAGTTGCAAATATCATGCTTCAGAAGCCAGGCTTCAATGGTAAATATACCATTTTGGAAGGGTTTAATGTGAGGTTAAGGATATTGATTCCAAGGGAATTAAAGAGAAGGTTAAGGATATTGATTCCAGTGCATCATTTACTCATCCTTTGAAGTTGTGGAAAATCGAAATTGGTTATGATGAGCAACCAAACATCACAACAAGCTCCAAGAAATTGTCAAAATTTAGATGACACGTGAGTGGGTTGTAGAAAGCCAGCATCGTAGCCATTCATTGAGATCCTCTCTATTTCGAGAATAATTTAATATTCTCTACTGAACAGGGCCAACCACGTGAAGGTGGAAGCTCTTATGGCCCCTCCCCCCCCTCACATCACTCTCAATTCCCATACCCAATGCATGTACTTGAAAAAAAAAATACGTGCAAATTCATCCACATTTCATCATGAACTTTCATCTACCATTCATTCAATAAAGGCTAACATTAATTAAACCATTGTTTCATTCAGTCAACACATTCATACAATAAAAGATAACATTCAATAAACCATTCATTCATTCATTCAACACATTCATTCAATAAAAGATGACATTCAATAAAGGTAATAGTTTACTACACTGAATCATTAAACCATTCATTCATTCATTAGGCCAAAAATCATGGACGATATATTGTTATAAAAAATAATTAGACGACGACGACGATAATGATGATGATGATGATGATGAAGATGACGACAACATCGATGATGATGATGATGATGATGATGATGATGGTGATGACAATGATGATTAATTATGATGAAGATGATGGTGATGATGATGATGAATATGATGAAGATGATGATGACGATGAGTATGAATGATGATGATGATGATGATGATGATGACGACGATGATGATGATGATGACGACAACGTTGATGATGATTATGATGATGATGATGATGATTATGATGATGAAGATGATGGTGATGATGAAGACGATGATGATGAATATGATGATGATGATGAAGATGGTGATGATGATGATGAAGAAGATGGTGACGATGATGATGATGGTGGTGATGATGAAGATGATGATGAAGATTGTCTATCTAAGATGATGAAGAATATGTTTTTGTCATTATGATGATGATGATGATGAATATGATTATGAATATGATGATGATGATGAAGACGATGATGATGATGATGATGATGGTGATGATGATGATGATGATGATGATGATGATGATCATGGTGGCCATGACGACGACGACGATGATGATAATGCTGCTGCTGATGATGATGATGAAGATGATGATGAAGATGATGAAGATGTCAATGAAGACGAAAAAGATGATGATGATGAAGATGTTGATGATCAAGAGGGTGATGACGACGACGACGATGATGATGATGATGATGATGTTTGAGTCTTGATAATTGTGCATTTCCTTACTAAGTTTCTCTCTATTTCGAGAATAGTTTAATATTCTCTACTATATAGGGCCAACCACATGAAGGTGGAATCTCTTATGGCCCCTCCCCCCCTCACATCACTCTCAATTCCCCATAACCCGACAAAAATATCTATGTACAAAAAAATTAAATGTGTTTTTTGTCATACTATATAACAAGCAATGTTTCTAATTATAACATACAGGAAAATGGAAACTCACTAAGAAACAATTAATTTATTATTACTGCATACCTCATAAACTTCAATGGTCTTCATCATCTTCTTCATATGAGTCATCGCCTGTACTATCATCCAATGATCCAGATTCAACATTGTAAGGATTGGCCATATCATCACCGTGGTCGATGTCAGTTACGATAATCATGTCATCGTCGATATCATCTTCATGGACATTATCTGATACATCATCTGATTCAAGAAGTTCTTCGACATCTTCTTCAGGAACATGATCATTTAACTCATGTTGATCATGATGATCTTCAACGGTGTCTTCTTCTTTGAGAACATCTTCATTACTTTCATCTACATTATACTTTACCGGCCTTCCCCTTGGATCATGTCTCACAACAAATGACCAGCCCGCTCTACTTGGAACCTCAAACTAAAATAGTTGTTCACATTGGGTTAGAAGAACATAGGGCTCCGTTCCTGGCTCAAACAACCTTGTATTTACCATGGTAAATCTATTATCATGTTCAATAATTGTTTTATCGAGATCACGTTGATTCAATCGACACATGTACCATTTAACAATAAACAAAAATACCTTGAAGGAGTTAAAGTCATAATGAAGAATGTCTTCCAGATACCCATATTATCGATTTTCGGAGAGTTCTGGATGTCTGTCACTTCTAGAAGAAACATTGGTCACCTCAAAGACTGTAGATATCCCACAATCAGATGTTTTCTTCATTCCATCCAAATTTTTTATGCAATATCTACATCCATTGCACCACATAGCCTTATGGTGTTTTACCTACAACAAGCCATATAGGAAAAGATTACATAATGATCCAATATTTAAGATTAACTAGTACATAATTCCATACAAGGAAAAAAATCAGCGTGACGTACAACGACATTATTTTTTACAAAAAAATAAATAGTGTGGTTGATTAATATGCTTACCAGCTTATCTTTTAAACTTCTTGCTAAATCGATTTCCCTTTGTGTTAGATTGGTGTCTCCATTGCGATGTGCGGCTTTAACCAATGAAGCCACACCTTTCCATGACCAAATTGTTTACATCGTTCGATCCATACCTTCATCTAGTCAATATTGTTTGCGATGTATAAATGAATTGCATCCCACTCTCAACCAACTATTTGATGACAATAAAATTAAAATTCAATACAAATGTATAGTCACTTAACAAAGTATATAATTACACTCTAAATTGATGCAAAACACTGAATATAAAAATAGAATATGTATGATATATATACATAAAAATCAATAGTCAAATGTGTTATATTACCTTTCACCTTCCTCGATCTACCTTTCCCCTTCGGGTACTCCCCTTCGAAATCTTTATTGGAGTCTGGATGACAAATGCAATGTAAATTGAACTTTGACGCTAACATAGGAAGATATTCACTAATATACAACATGTTTTGGTATACCATATATCCCTCCATCATAGAACCCTCGGCATATGCTCGTTTTCTAACCAAACCCTTCATAAATTTCAAGTGCCTCTCAACCATCCACATGCATCTTGAGTGTGTAGGTCCGCACAGTTCAATCTCCTCAACTTGGTGTATGAGGTAGTGTTCCTGTGCATTGAAAAATGCCGAAGGTAGATGCTTCTGTATTTCACACATGAGACGATGAATTTCTCTCCTCCAATACTTTATGGAATTATTTGGATGACAACCATCTACAAGTGACATGACAATCCAATCAAGAGATTAAATAAAAAAACATTATATTACGTAATATGAATTAGAGAAAGAAAATCAAATATAAGTTCTATTTTAAATTAAACAAACACTAAGCGCATGGAAAAAATCACCACTTACCTCATGTATTTCCTGAGACTATATATTATTTGCTTGAATCTGTTGTCGAAGTTGTCTAAGATAGAGAGAGGTAGAACATATGTTGATGTATTTGTAACTTCGGAATGTATTTCATATATGTATATTGTATTCCTATAGAGATGTTATTATTCCTCTATATGGAAGTGTTTGTATTCCTATAGAGATGTTATTATTCCTCTATACGAAAGTGTCATCATTTATATTGTAAGTGTTGTAACTTATACTTGATGGGTTATTAGACCACCTTGTTGGGGTCGGCCCTGTATGAGTCATGTGGATTAAAGGGTTATTAGACCACCCTATTGGGGGTCGGCCCTGTCAGCATTATGTTATGTGGTTAAGTTAAGGCCAACCTAGAAAATGTTATTAGGAAAGTCAAGTCAAGTATAAATAGAGTGCGGGAGGCACTCTATTTGATCATTCACTTTCTCACTCTTACACTCATTGGAGAGTGGCGCACTAGTGGAGAAGGAGAAGATGCTGCTAGGAGTATATCTCTTATGCTTGGGTTGTATCATTGCTCTATCTATCTTTGAGGAAGTTACGGGGTTTTTCACCTTCTTGGTTTTCCTCAGTGAAACTCTATGTCTCTTGTGTGCTTGCATTATTGTGTCCATGATTGATATGCTGTACATGTTATTATCTCAGTCAAGATACTAGATCAGATTGAAATTTCTGAAAAACTAACATGGTATTAGAGCTATCCTGAAAGAAGGCATGGTATGGCATTTATGACACTTGTTGCACTTGCGAAGCTAAGGCTTGATATAGAAAAAACCAGTCATTGTAGAACTTTCACTATAAATTCATTTTGGAGGAGTTTCAGGATCTGAAAATATTACAAGTCGAAGATCAGATCCCCATGTACCTTGTGTCCGAAGCACAATATCTATTTTGCTGTAATTTTTGTTTTAAGGTCCGTACAATATAGGGTTTCCGCCTCTTCCAGATCTTAGTCATAAATAGGTGACCTAGGAAAAAAAGTCACAACTTGGGCTAGGAAGATCCAAATAAAATTTCGTAAAAAGTGATAGGTAGGGAACGGACTGTACTTTCATAGGACGAAGGTTCAGAGGTGGAAAGTGAACCAGTGACATGTGTCACTCCTTACAAGTTTGCTCTCCTGTTTTATCCCATAAACAGGTCACGTGGAGACACTTGGCATAACTCTCTCTCAGAGAATCCATTTGAGGTCAGACATGTGGGGTTGGAAATATAACAGGTCAGGCTACCACAGGAAGAATGTTTATACCCTGTAGATTTGAAATTTTGAAGTTACACCAGAAACAATCAGGTGCATATTTCTGTCAAAACGGAATTGGATTTTGAGCACCTTCATTCATGGCTCCGGGAATTTAGGGCTTCGGAGAAAGTTGGAATTTTTGTAAATGGAAACCATGGCTGGATGATCCTCATCAAAATCGAAATTTAGAGACCAAGATTGAATTTTTTGGTTGGGTAGAAGGTTGGGCTTGATCAAACCCTAGTTCGGGACTTTGATCGAAAAAGTGGAAAATTAGGGCTTCTACAAAAGTTGGAATTTTTGAATTCTGTGACCATGGTTGGAAGCTCCTCAAGAAAATCAAAGTTTAGAGCTTTGGATCAAACCTTTTGGTTTGGTGAAGCTCTGGGAAAATCAAACCCTAATTCAAGGTCCTCCCTGGTGAATCTGAAAATCTAAAAGGCAATTTTGAGGGGTGAAACTTTGCAGTTTTCAAATTCTGAGTATACCAGCTTGACCAACTCAGCAAGGCGCATCTTTCTATCCTTTCAGAAGTTTGAAATTCAAAGTTTGAATTTTTAGGTTTTCCCTGACAAACCCTAATCCAGCTCCAGATCCAGTTTCTGCAAATCAAGTGGATTGGGTTAATCCTAGAATAGAATGTATTGGTCACTTGCATAAGTGAAGAAGTTCATGTTTCAGAGGGAGATGAGGCTAAGGCCTTACATAAGAAGATTACAAGCAATCTCAATAGGTATGAATTATCTAGGTATGTTTCGAGATTTGTTCATGATTAAGTTTATGGTATGTTTGTCTTCATTAAGATTAGTACAATCTTGATTAATTTTAGACTTGTCGTATCACCTTAATAAAAATATGAATGCATGATAGAAGATATTCATTGATTAGGGTTTTGACACTTATGATTTTACTAATGCATTATGGTGTTGTATGAGGTTGATGTTGTCCGCTAACATGAAAGGTACATCAAGAAAGACAAATCATGTTCTAGTTCAAGAACATATGACCATGGTGACATGGAGACGAAGATTCATCCATTGTCATGGATCACATAGAAGATCTACTTATGAGGTATGTATAACTTGGTTCTTAAATGGTTAACCTATGATATATGCAGGTTACTAGCTCAAGTCATTGAAGAAGAACAATAAGACATTATGCGGGTATGTTAGACATAACTAGATAGCATGCTAATCCATGTATGTTTTTCCTATATCAAGTTAGAATCCTACCTTGTGTTAGGATCTCTTATATAAGTATACATGGCATGATTGATAATGATTATTTATGAAGTTAGAAATTTAAGTAATCAAGGGTTTATGCATATTATGTCCCTTACCTTGATTGATGATATGACTAACCAGAAGAGTCCTATGGTAAAATAAGAATATGCATGAGTAAAAGAAGTCTTCCATGAAACCTTGAATACAAATGCTTATTATCTATGTTTGAAATGATCATGACTCTACATGTTTAAGATTATTGTGTTTTGATAGTATTGAGATTATACTAATGAATGTATGATTATGTATGAGATCTTGAGGATGACACCATGATGATACTAGTGTACACTTAAGCATGCATAGTGGTCAAGGATGGATATAAGCTCAAAGACAGGTAATCCAGGAAGCAAAGATCAAGAGGGAGCACACTCCAGTAGTTCTTGCAAGGAAGCACATATTGAGAGGGAGTCCACCCTACAAACCAAACAAAGATAAGTATTTGAATTTTCATTTCTTGCATATTTGTTTGTTTAAATAATATTGTTCAATGATGTATATGCTTATGTTCCTAGACTTAGGGTGTGCATTATGCATATTAGAATAATTGCATTAATGAATAGTAAACTACTAATATGCATGTGATGGGTAAGTGGCCTATGGCACTGTACAACATTCCATTGCTACTTATCTAGAATGAAACCTCTTTGCTGACATGTTTGGAGTAGTGCAAACTCTTAACAATGTTCTAGTAGAGATTGGAAGGCATATAGAAAGTTATGGATATGGATAAATGTTGTATTGAAGCATTGGCTAAGATAATTGCATGATTGTATGACATATTTATTTATGTGTAAGAATTTGTTCTGAAAAATATGAGATGTTTCTAATCATGCAATTTAACTCGTTTTGTAGGAAAGATCGTATACCATCACCTACAAAAGAAGGACTGCAACATTTGTTCAACAACAAAGTTATCTATTGAAGATATTGAAGTTCCCAGGATTCGGGAAGAATGCCATGATCGAGGAGTACCGTTCGACCATAAAGAATGATGTTTGGGATGCAGTCCCAGGACCTGAAGGGAAGTCTGTTGTGACTTCCAAGTGGATCTATAAGATCAAGCATGCTGCAGATGGTAGCATAGAAAAATACAAAGCAAGGTTTGTAGCTCGAGGCTTCTCTCAGAAATAAGGAATAGACTATGAAGAGACTTTTGCACCTGTAGCCAGATACACTTCCATTAGATCAGTACTTGCTCTAGCTGCAGTGATGAAATGGAAGATACACCAGATGGATGTCAAGACAACTTTCTTGAATGGTGTAGTCAAGGAGGAAGTGTATGTGGAGCAGCCACTTGGTTTTGAGACACATGACAAGGAGTCATATCTGTGTAGGTTGAAGAAAGCCTTGTATGGCTTGAAGCAAGATCCTAGGACTTGGTATGGTAGGATAGAAAGATTTCTATCGAGTTTGGGCTTTACTAAGAGTAAAGTACATTCCAACCTTTACTACAAGGTTGAGGAAGGAAATCCTGTGATACTACTTCTGTATGTGGATGACCTGTTTGTTACAGGTGAGGATGGATTGATTGCCGATACCAAGAGGAAGCCTGCTACCGAGTTCGAGATGAAGGACTTGGGGATGATGCACTATTTTCTAGGCATGGAGGTGTGGCAGAGTGCAGATAGAATCTTCCTTGGACAAGGGAAGTATGCAGTAGAGATCATGAAGAGGTTCGGGATGATGGACTACAAGGCCATGGCCACACCTATGGCATCGAACCTAAAGCTTCTGTGTGATGCTTCATCTGATCCAGTTGATGTCACTTTGTATCGTCAGATGATTGGGTCCTTGATGTACTTGATGAACACTAGACTAGATAGTTGCTTTGTAGTGAACACATTGAGCCAGTTCCTGACGGATCCCAGAGGTGTTCACCTGGTTGCTATAAAACATATTCTGAGGTACCTGAAAGGTACAGTTGATTATGGGCTCAAGTATGATGCGAATCCAAAGTTTAACCTGGAGGGTTATGTTGATTCAAATTGGGAAGGAAGTGCTACAGATAGGAAGAGCACTTCGAGGTGCTGCTTCAGTATGGGATCATGTGTGATCTCTTGGTTTAGCAGGAAGCAGTCCTGTGTAGCATTGAGTACAGCCAAAGCAGAGTATGTTGCAGCTTGTTTGGCTAGTTGTGAGGTAGTATGGCTTAGAAAGCTACTGTCTGAGTTATTTGATCTCCTGCTGGAGGCTATTGGTATCCTTGGTGACAACCAGAGTTGTGTGAAGCTGTCTGAGAACCCGGTGTTCCACGACAGGTCGAAGCACACTGAGATCAAATATCACTATATCAGGGATATGGTGTAGAGAGGAGCAGTGAAGCTCCTGTATGTTGCGACGAATGAGCAGGTTGCAGATGTGTTGACGAAACCACTAGCCAGAGTGAAGTTTGAGTACTTCAGAGAGAGGCTTGGTTTTCTTATTGACAACACTTCGAGGAAGAAGTGATGGACACATTTGTAGGAGCCATTCCAAACATGGTGAGAGGAGGATTCTTCCCATGGCTGTGGATATAAGCGTTGTGTGATGAGCATCAGAACGATGGTCGAGTTACTACTCTGTATATACATCATGTTGGATGCTTTTTATGATCAGTTGGATTATGTAAATGTATATGCATCATGTTGGATGCTTGTTATGATCAGTTGGATCATGTATATGTATATGCATAATGTTGGATGCTTGATATGATCAGGTGGATCATGTATTTGTATATGTATCAGGTGGATACATTGTATGATCAGGTGGATCATGTATTTGTATATGTATTAGGTAGATACATTGTATGATCAGTTTGATCATGTATTTGTATATGTATTAGGTAGATACATTGTATGATTAGTTTGATCATGTATTTGTATATGCATCAGGTGGATGCTTTGTTTGATCAGGATGATCATGGATGACGAGCTTCAGGATGTTGCTCCAGATGATATGCATTAGGATGATGCTATGATGATGATCAGGATGATCATATGTGATGAAATGTATCAGGTGCATACATGGTATGCATCATGTGGATGCATTGATGATTAGGATGATCATGCTATGATGACATGCATCAGGTAGATGCTTTGACATGATCAGGTGGATCATGTGTGATGAGTCCAAAGACACAGATGCACAAAGCCTTTCCGACATGTTGGTAGATGTGTTCTCCCATGTGCGTTGATGTAAGTGCAGAGCCTTTCCGACATGGTGTTAGATGTGTTCTCCCATGTGCGTTGATGTGAGTGCAGAGCCTTTCCGACATGGTGGTAGATGTGTTCTCCCATGTGCGTTGATGTAAGTGCAAATCCTTTCTGACATGGTGTTAGATGTGTTCTCCCATGTGCGTTGATGTAAGTGCAGATCCTTTCCGAAATGGTGGTAGATATGTTCTCCCATGTGCATTGACATGAGTGTTGAACCCTTCCTGGATGGTTGAAGTGTGTCTTCCCATGCCGATGAGTGTAAGTGTTGTATTGTGTGCATTTGGACTATGCTTCGTAGATGATATTATGATCAGTATGATCATGAGTATTAGGATGATACTATGTGGCCATGGACAGGTTGTGCAGTGGCATGTAAAAGGTCCTGGGAGATCCGATAGGTTGAGTTGTGTGCTCGTAAAAGTCCTGGGATGCTCTTTCGAGGTTTTTGTTGACTCACATAATAAGTCCTGAGGATTCCACAGTATGGCCAGTGATGATGAAGACCTGCAGGTGGTGGGCCTACATCCATTATGAAAAAGGACTGGCTCTGTAGAACTTCCTATGATGAGTAGATTAGAGATTGATTGAGATAGCAGCAGCAGTGACGATGACGATGATTCAATGACAATGATCCAGTGACGATGATCTAGAGAAGAAGACTTGTGCTAGAAGACCTGTGTTGAGAAATACCTTCCTAGTTAAGAGGAAGTGTTGATGTATTTGTAACTTCGGAATGTATTTCATATATGTATATTGTATTCCTATAGAGATGTTATTATTCCTCTATACGAAAGTGTTTGTATTCCTATAGAGATGTTATTATTCCTCTATACGGAAGTGTCATCATTTATATTGTAAGTGTCGTAACTTATACTTGATGGGTTATTAGACCACCCTATTGGGGGTCGGCCCTGTCAGCATTATGTTATGTGGTTAAGTTAAGGCCGACCTAGAAAATGTTATTAGGCAAGTCAAGTCAAGTATAAATAGAGTGCGGGAGGCACTCTATTTGATCATTCACTTTCTCACTCTTACACTTATTGGAGAGTGGCACACTAGTGGAGGAGGAGAAGCTGCTACTAGGAGTATATATCTTATGCTTGGGTTGTATCATTTCTCTGTCTATCTCTGAGGAATTTGCGGGGTTTTTCACCTTCTTGGTTTTCCCCAGTGAAACTCTGTGTCTCTTGTGTGTTTGCATTATTGTGTCCATGATTGATATGCTGTAGATGTGCTATACATGTCACTCTCTCAGTTAAGATCCTAGATCAGATTGAAATTTTTGAAAAACTAACAACATACTGTAACAATAATATACAAATCGTTTCATTTTATTAACAAAGAGTAGACAAACAAAAATACCAACCATATTCACTAGAATAAGAAAAAAAAAAATTAAATGCATACCATAATAATTACCTTCATGAAGATATGCCAATCGTGTGTTTTCACCCCCGCGAAATCACCTTTCTTTGTTATGATATTCTTCATGTTCGCACAAAATCTGGTGGGAAATTTAATTTTTTGAATGACTTCTTTTACAACATTACTTTGTTGGTCCGTTAACATCCATGGAAGTGAGTTTATATTAATTTTCTCTCCGTTGCTATGAAATTGAATGACATCTTTCATTGCATGGTTTCTATCTTGAATGTCTTTGCAAATTTTGACAATTTTTTCTTTGTCATTCCTTCCATCCAATATTCGGCATAATGTTTTAGTCACATTCTTTCCGATATGCATTGTATCAAATAGATGAGCAATTTGTAGGTGCTCATAGTAGGGAAACCTACTAAATTGTCTAGGATAACTTTTCATTCCTCGTGGAAGCCCATTAATGCCTTCATGATCACATGAACGACAATCATGAAATTACGTAAATCAATGTCAATTACAGTAAACAACACACAATATAATAAAATACAATATAACATATCATATACGATGATTCATTATACGTACCTTGACGATTTCTATTATATTGCAACTTCCATAGGTGAGGTGTCATTCTCTGCGGTTTTAATGCAGTCTCTTGCTTGCCATTGAACAAATGTTTTTCGGTAGTTCGATACCTGTGATTCCTAGAGAGGAAGTGCCTATACTCATCAAACACCTCCTTTCCTAAGCTTTTTGAATGACGAGATTTGATCTTAGGACCACAAAATGGACATGCAAATTTCCCCTTTGTCTGAAGACCTACATAAAGAGATGGAATATCTATGTCAATTATAATTATATACAAAATGACTGGATTATTTAGAAAAACATGCGTGCGTAGTATATTAACTAGTAGTTCGTAAAATTAAATGCAAAGTGGAACTTATAATTACATACCACAAAAATGGGTTAACCCTGGGGCATCATGTATTGTCCATACAAGCATTGCATGGAATTGAAATTTCCTTTGTTGTATTGGTCTAGATACGTCATACATAGTGATGCGATTCCATAACTTCAGTAGCTTGTCAATAAGAGGTTCGATATATACATTCATATCTTTGACTTGGTACTTACCTGATTGATTTGAACATATACAAAATTTAATTATGAGACATCGTACCATTTAGATATATATTAAACCATATTGCACAATAGAAAAGCATTAAATATATATATATGACATTATGCGACAAAAATACGACAAATGAGATACCACTACATTAAAAAAAAAACTACAGGGTTCATACTTGAAACAATCATCGACAACATTATGTGCTTCCTCTTTATTGTCAACCATGGAGGAATGTTGTTGTTGATAACAAAAGTAGGCCACACCGAGTAAACGGATCTCATCTATGCAAATGGATTGACACCATATGCTGCCAAAGAAATACTAAGATTACGAGGTTCTTCTTTAAAGTGAGGCCATTTTTCCTCCATATCTCTAAATGTAGACCCATCTGCAGGCATCCGAATAATGTCATCTTTACTTCTATTCCATGCATGGTAATCCATAAATTGCGCTATGTTTTTGCACCTGAACAATTGTTGCAAATGTGGAATAATGGGAATATAATGTAGAACCTTACGAGGCACCTTTTTAGTTACTTGATCTATGCGATATCTACTGATATGACATTCAGGACATTCTGTTGCAAATTCATGTTGATTGTAAAATAGAACATGGTCATCAGGGCATGCATGAATTGCTTCATACTGCATTCCAATTTCTTTCATGATGGCAGATAAATCTCGATATGTGCGAGGTAAAATATTTGACGGTGGTAACAAATATTCACTTATCATGCTACAACAATTTAAAATAAAAATCTAGTTAATATAATATAGAAATAATATTAATGAAACACATTTCATCTGTAATAATTTGACTTATATATGAATTAACAATAAAATACACGATCATATATATTTTGTGATGGAATATATTACATACCTTAACATCTGTGTGATTGATATGTTTGAAAGACCATTCATAACCTTCAAGTTCATTATCAACAATATAGCAGAGAGAAGATTTGTCTTAGAGCCCTCATAAAGGGGTTCGTATGCCTTATCAAGAAGAGGTATATCATGAATATCATCAAAATGTTCATCATCATCATCATCATCCATTCTAACATTAAATGAATCATGGATCAAAGTATTTGTAACATCATCTTCAACTATGTGATGAGTATGATCATCTTCTTCAATGTGATCATTAACTTGTTCTCCATTAATATTCATAGCTCCATGTTCCTCCGCTACTTGTTCTGGAAGCACTTACTCCGGACGATATGTTGTAGGATGTCTTTCCTTTATAATTACATGAAACCAACAATAAATCAAAGTTAATATAAGAAATTCAAACGCAAAATGTAAAAATTTCAAACACAAAATGTAAACATTTATGTGATGCATTTAAAATGTAACAAATTTTGTACTGTTGGGATGAAAAGAACAACAACCAATTGTACTATTGGTCAAATAGGTGCATCCAAACTATCTAAGAGACATAATAATTGACCCAATTACTGAGCAAAGCTACTCAAATATAACTCAAAATTTCTCATTCTGTCTACTAAGGTAAGATAAACGATGCTATGGTTTCTATAGAGAAAATATAAGAGAAATTACAACATGCCAATATAGTCGTTATTTCTATTATCATGATGGAAAGTGTCACAAATCTAGAGAGTTAAGTGCTTTCCCCGGTAAGTGGGTTAGTCTCACTAACGAACAATTAAATGAGTTATTCTACTATACCCTAGATTCAACATGCACAAAAGAAAAAAACATTATAATAAATATTAAATATTAAAATAATATTTATTGTCCATGTTAGTCCCCATCTATTGAAACCATGATCAATAGATATGATTTAATAAAAGAAATATTAAAATAATACATACATTTACAAAAGCAATCAAAATAAAAACATATATAATGCAAAACTTACAAATGGATGGTATTCATGTCCCCCCTTAGCGTGCCCATGCTCCCTACAATGTTTTGTGGCTGTTATGATCAAAATTCTTCTCCTCTTAAAGCCCCTGCATAGACTACATGGAAAATAGCATTTCCCATCACCCCTTTGTTAAATTTTCTGAATTTACTTCAATATGATCTAGGATCTTAACTGAGAGAACAACATGTACAGCATATCTACAGCATATCAATCATGGAGACAATAATGCAAGCAAACAAGAGACACAAAGATTTACTTGGGGAAAACCATAAAGGTGAAAAACCCCAATAACTTCCTCAGAGATAGATAGAGCAATGATACAACCAACCAAGAGAGATAGCCATAACCTAGCAGCAGATCCTCCTCCTCCATAAGTGCGCCACTCCTCCTTGAGTGCATGTGTGAGAAGTGAGTGAGCAAATAGAGTGCCTCCCGCACTCTATTTATACTTGACTTGACTTGCCTTTTTACCTAACTCATGTAGGCTCGAACTTAACCACATAACATAATGCTGACTGGGCCGACCCCCAATAGGGTGGTCTAATAACCCTTAGACCCACATGGCCGACCCCCAATAGGGTGGTCTAATAACCCTTTGACCCACATGACTTATACAGGGCCGACCCCAAACAAGGTGGTCTAATAACCCATCAAGTATAAGTTACGACACTTCCGTATAGAGGAATAATAACATCTCTATAGGAATACAATATACATATATGTGAAATACATTCCGAAGTTACATATACATCAACACCCTTCTTTCAACTCCTTCCCACAATCTAGCAAGCAATTGTCGATTTTGTTCGTCTGGATCAGGAATATTGCTAGTTGACATTTTCTCATAAAGAGCTTGAATGAAGATTATCGATCTTAGAAAATGAAGCTCCACACTTCGCTCGCTTGAATCACAAAAAAATGGAAATAATGAAAAACAGTCCACTGAATAAAAAAAATTCCACAAACCGTTGCTTATATAGCAAACATGTCGGAACGTTTCGATATTTATAGGTTTTAAAATTCATCCTTCAGTCGGATATCCGACGCCTTGAACTTAGTTACCGTTGGAGATTTGATTTCAGATCACCAACGAGCTAGAACATCATAATCAGTCGGATATCCAACATCCTCCAGTATTGCTTGGCGTCGGATTTCCGACATCCAAGGCTTAACATGATGTCGGATATCCATAGAGCCGTCAGATATCCACAAAGCCGTTGGATATCCTAGGGGCCTCGTCGGATATCCACAGATCCGTTAGATCCTTCTACCAATTTAAAAAAAATCATCAAATTTTGTAATTTTTAAGGTGAAATCCGACGACACAGTCCTTTTCATCAGAGGTCGTCGGATTTTGGGTTCAAATCTTGTAGTGACTCTTGGTGATTTTTCATTGAACTTGCCTTTGCAAGTGATTCCTAGCATGCTCTCCAGGACCTTGGAAATGATGAAGATGCACAATGCTACGGTTTATAATGAGGGTGACCTCATGGAATGTCTAAGCTGTGAATTACCCTAGAATAAAATATATTGTCCTCCCACAAAGACTTCTCTAGATGGGGAAAAAAATTTGTTTACAAGAAGTCAAATTGTAGAGTTTATAATTCGTATTGCCATGTCAATGATTTGGACAAAGGGTAAATACTTCTATCATGATCATTTTGATGGGAAAGTTGTCATTGCTATACTAGTCCCTAAATTTTTCGATGTTGTTATTGACTAGGATTATGAATGATCATAAATAATTTCTTGGATTTAATTCAATTTGGACAACTAATAATTGGTCTTGGTCAACATCTATTCTTTTAAGGGATTGACAGAGTGCATCTTTTTGGTGTTGGATCATCGATGAAATCACTAATGCCCCTTAGATTCTCTATGGACATTTCAACATGATTGAGTATGAGGATGAAAAACCATAAGATAAGGTGCTACACCATACTCAAGGATTCAATTTCCATGGTACCATATGATTTATAAGTGAGGGACTTATAACTCACTCACTTCACCAAAATGGATACTCTACTGAATTAATTTGGTCTTTTTTTATCAATATTATATATAGATATTTGTCTTTTGGATTTGTCAAACAAGACAAGATTTAGGCAATACGCTTAGAGGAGAGAGGCACTCCTAGCATTAATATGATGTCCTGATTCCAACGGAGTTGATGGTTCATCAATCCAAGCCATGGTGATTATTTTATGGCCCATCTAAACTCGCCTCCCAAACGCTTTTAGGGACACATGGCAAATCCCTGTCGAGGGTATAGAATTCGAACCAGGTAGAAAAAGTGAGTTGCATCAGCTCCCAAACGTGCGTATGGCCATTGTGGACATGTTAATTGTGGCCATGCACGCCTAGGAGCCTTCGAATGAGAAATGGTCCCCTTGAGCGAAATTGGAATGGCCTTCACTAAGCAAAACCCTAGCTCTGGAGATGGCACATTGGCACCGTTTCCAAGAAATGGAGGAATGGTGTGGGGGGTCCCCTAGCTGAAAATTGGCATCTCAGAATCCATCGGAATTGATGGATTCACGACCGGAGTCACGGTTTTGGTGCTACGAGCATTTTTTCCAGGAACCTTGTGGCCATTCAAGGACACTTTGAGGATTTGATCTAGGGCACGGAAACCAAACCGACGAGTGGAGTTGGGTTTCGTTAGCTCCCACATGTGCATATGGCCATTGTGGATGAATTCACAGTGGCCATGCACGCCCGGGAGCCTTGGGATGAGAAATGACCCTCTTGAGCAAAATTGGCATGTCACTCGCTAAGCAAAACCCTAGCTCCAAAGATGGCACATTAGCACTGTTTCAGGAATTGGAGGTAGGGTGTAGGGGGTCCCCTAGTTGAAACCCGGTGTCCCGAATCCATCGGAATTGACAGATTTGCTACCAGAGTTACGGTTTTGGTGTTACAGGCATTTTCCACCTAAAACGAAGTGTCTCTACACTCAACACACATTTTAATTGCTCTCCATCCACACCATGTAATCTTGTATTCCATCCATAGTAAAATAGGTTACGTAATAACATGATAGGGGGGTTTGTGCAAGAATAAGTCTTCTTAGTCATTCGAATAGAGTCCTCTTCCTTGAACAATTCATCCAAAACCAAAAATGGTAAGTGCATACCAAAATGATCACATGCACCACCCTTCTCCCTCATACCAGATTGTATTTCAAGAACTAATTTTGAACATACACAATCAATTAATGTTGCATTAGAATTTGGTAAGCCAATTTCACAAAGTGTGGGTAACTTCGATTCTTCAATTCATCCAACCCTTTTACTACTTGGGAGAAAGTAATCATACTTATAAAACCAGACCCCTTCTTCCATCAATGACATGGAACTCTTTCCCTCATAGAGTATCTCTCCTATTTGCGAATGGAAAACACATAAAATACTAGTAATACTCTCCATAGGCTTCCATTCTTCAAAGTCAGAAATGCACAAACCTACACAGAAAAATGTAAACCACATATTAATTATCCATCTAAGCTAGGGAATTCATATTTTAATACTCATATACAAAATTTATAAAAAAAACTTCAATGCGTATAAAATGAAGAGCCCTTACAATTTAGTCCAATTTGCGGAAATGTTTCTTGTTTGGAAATAGATTCTTTGAGGATGTCCTTGCATTCATACACATGAGCTATGAGCACCTTCTCCACTTTTTCACCCTGTTGGCTTCGCTTAAATGCCCATACTACACCTTTCCAATGGGATTTTAAATCATCTAGTCTTCTTTTTCTTTCCCAAATATGATTCCTTGATGGTTCCAAAGTAACCCAAGATCCAATGGATGCCCGTAACGTGATCCAGTTACCCATTTCATCCTTTGCATTCTCAACTATAATAGTTTCCAACTTTCTAGAAGATCTACAAGTGCCCATGTCACTGCAAGAAAGATACAAAGGATCCATAGGAAAAAGTTAACAAGAAATTGAATTCAACAACATTGCAAAGTAACTAAAATGGAATTCCTATATTTCCCTTTATGGCATTGTTGTATGGGAATTAAATAAAATCATAAGCAACTAAATGGAAACAGGAGTATAACAATGCTAAACTGAACAACAATGTAAACAACATAATTGAACAAGAAGGATAGTTTGATCAATATATTGTATATTCAATGGAGGGATTGATGTGGGACATAAACACTAGAAAGCTAAAATATTGCAATGGGAGATAGGATGAATGGAAAAAGGTTCTTCGTTACATCAGGTTGGCCTATAGACAATCATGTATGTTTAATCATAATCCTAAGTGTACATGTTGGAATTTGGTGTATTTCCAGGCCCATTCTTCTTGGAATGTCTATCTTTTGGAACCTATGAGTGCAGCCATGGAGAATATTTGGGAGTGCATTCACCCTTATCATGCTTTTAATGGTAAATCTTGGTGAAGAAATATCACAACTAAAGTGCTGAACATAGATGACGCCCTTGAGATTTTAGTATTTTGGGGGTGGATACGATGATCGGATCATTAGACCATGATTAGTGGATTCACTTTGAAGGTGAAACATAACAGGAAGAGAACCTTCTTAGAACAATCAAATTGATTTTGGGCATAATGTGGGCATATTCGTTGTAGTGGCAGCCCTAATTTAACATCAAAAAACAGTACAAAGCAAGTCGGGGTGATTATTAAGTGAAGAAAAACAATGAATTTTTTGTTTTCTCCAAATCTAAGCATACATGTGGGGTGAATCAATAGTAAAGAGATAGTATATATAACCAAAAAATGCAAATCTAGGCACAAACAACCTTGTCTGATAGCCCAAAATCCATTAGTAGCAGAAGTAATGTCTTTCCTGGTGACTTTTGGATGACTTAGAAACCATCAATCAATAGTAATCAATTGTAATTAGCATTTGTAGATATAATTTATGGGCAGCCTGCGGTTATCTCCTATGGCATTAGGTGGATCTACTTCAACAGTAAGCAAAAACCCTTGTTTTCAGTTTTACATTGGATATGTGCACTTCAAATTGAAGAGTAAGAGTGTTATTGATCTTTGATCTTGATGGAAAGGGTATATGGTGGAATTTATGTTAGTCTGAGCTAGTTTTCTTTGCTTTTGCATCTAATGTTTTGGGCCTGCTCATCAGGAGGACCGACTACTATGTATATCTCCTTAACTACTATGTATATCTCCTTAACAAAGGCATCTATCCAACATAAATGTTGTATATATCCCCTTAACCAAGGTGGCTAATTAATAGATTGAGTGTGGTCTCAATTCCCAAGCATGATACATGCAATATTCTCATGCCAATGCATCACCTTAGAAAAACATCATTGCTCGAGTTCATATATCAATTTGTACATCAAATGACATAAGTAGTAAATTTATTTACAGAGGTGTCTAACAAAATTGTTGCAACTCGAAAGGCTAGTTTAAGGGCTTTAAAGCTCATAATCTTAGGTATGGTGTTTCAAGGTATTATTCTTAATCACTATTCCCTCTGGATTGACCTTTTCTTGGATATAGTATTTTTTATCTTTTAGTATGTTGGGAACCCTAGACACACTAAGTTTTGGGTATAGACTTCCCAAATTTAAGTTTCCATTCTACTTACTATAATGATAAAAAAAGAGTTTTAATTGGCTTTGTTAATTGCATGTCTTGTGAGAAAGGGATCACAATCTACAAGCTAAAACATCTTATTTATGAAATGCCATTGAAGTGCCTTTAAAGTCATAATCTTGTACTTTCCTTAACTTTAACATAACTCATATAGCATAGGAAAATAAGGTTGATCTATCTTGATAATCATTTTAGATGTCTGGAACATGACTACTTATAAACTTCTATGCTTTCAACAATAAATATTGAGCCATTCTAGAATCAAATTAATCTGGTTGACCTCATGTTGATTGTTGCTTTGGCAATATAAAGTCACATCATAGAGGTGTTAACAACTAGATTTGCTTGTGCAACTGGGGATTAATATCTAGATAGATTCCATCATGATGGTTCCATCTATAGGTACATTCAGGGTTTCACAATGATCAAAGATTGCTATAGAGGTATTTTTGTCAGATTCCAAGAAACTTCTATTTTTAACAGTTCTCCTATTTTCTAGGGTCTAGTGTTCCCAGGATACATGCCAGAGATGTAATGTCCCCATTTTGACCCCCTTTGTATTAAATCGTAAATGATGTAAATATTGTAATTTAATCATGGTGAGGAGCTCAAGGCCAAGGCCCCACCATTGATTTAGCGTTGATGTATTGGCAATTAAAGGAATAGATGCCTATGGTTCTTGTGCTAGATGGGCACAATGTAAATGAAGACATCATGTAAATACAAATTTTAATGAAAAATACCCACAACTAGCTATGCAATGCGACAAAGAGATGGGGGCATGATTCTACAAGGAATAGGGAGGGAAATTATTCAAACCCTTGAGCCAATGGTGTTAATCCGTGTGTCAATGAGAAAACCCATAAACTACCAACTACCCATTTTGGGTTAGGGCCCCAATCATTTAATTCTTTCAGAAATTGGTTGAGGCAGTTAATGCCTTGGGAATGAAGAGGTATGGCAGCCAATTTCGTGTATGGGCAGGCCATCAACCTGGGAAATCGTATTTTGTCTCCTTGGGCAAGAAAACACCCACGAAATAGTGCCCAAAGGGATTCTGAACAGTCATTCTTTCCTCTCTCACGCAGTCTGAACTACTGGGCCTTTTCCCATCACGTTTTTCACCATTTTTCCTGCATTTTCCATGCCTGGGAGCTCGTTTTTGCATTGGACAGCAGCTGGGGGAGAAGGGCCACGATTTGGGACTGTTATGGAGGCCGTTTTTTCCCCATAATGTCCATGGACGTTTTTCTAAAAATGGATTTGGCTTCCCAGGTTTGTTCCCCATCTTCTAGTTTCGTTTTTTGGGTTTCCCACGTTTTTCTGAAGCTAATTAAAACCCCATCCTTGGGCATCTCACTGTAAAAACGTTTTATCATGCCCAATAAGTGTGGTTCTGCTATTATGTGCATCCCAGTTTTGATTTGAACCTGTGAGTAAGAAACTTGGACTGGTAATGGATAGAATTGGCTTGATAAACCTAGTGGAGGGAGTAACCTCTCAAGAAGATCAAGAGGGCTTTGGCTACTTTTCTATGCACACCTTGAGAGCACTAGAAAGGAAGGTATGGCTTGAGGGACTGTGTGGCAGTGAAGAGAATACTTCCTTGTGTTGGGTGTGTAGGCATTGTGAGTGCCAAGCTAAATAGATCTGGGAGGGGTATCCATAGCTCTGTGGTTGAGCTCACTAGCTTAGCAATTCTTCCTTTCCATTTCCTAGCAGCCTGATAAACCCAATTGTAGATTGGCTTGGCTCATCTTGGTGTATGCTTGGCTATGTGTGAATCTGTTGTTCCCTGATTCCTTGTAGAGATCATGCCCAGCTCGGGGGTGGCAGTTTTATCAAGAGGATGATAAGCACAACTGGCCTATGGTTGGGTGGAACGTTGCAGATGCATAGCTGGTTGCTTGGGACTACTTGTTAAGATAAGTATTCTCTTTGTTAACTTTGCAATTACTATTTGATGAATATATTGAATGTATGATGGATGTGTTAATGAATTTACTTCCGTTGTGTTTTCAAATGTTTATGCATTTGCATATGTCCATCTTCATTTTAAATTGAATGTTGTTTACTAGTTATGGGACTAGATGCCCGGATTTAGTGTCACATCCTCTCTATCATGCTGGTATGATGGGAGGGGATGTTACAAGAGATTTCTACATATTCTTGGTCCTTGTGAGCTCATGATGCCAGTGAGTAAGTTTCATGACACTGCTAGTTTTAGCAGTTTGATTTTTTAGGGCATCCATGTTGATTCTGAGCACATGTTTGGGTTCCTTGCAAAAAATGAGTCTAATATAACTATTTTCATCGACATGCGAGATGCTGATATTTTTATTAGTGTCTATTTTCAGACTTGTTATGTTTGGCAGCAATCTCACAGTTGTTATCTTGATTTTTAGTCGTTCCTACGTTTTAGGAGTTGGGATGGTACTTTTGGCATGTCTATATTTAGCAATTCTACTTATAGCAGGTATAAGGTGTGATGCCATGGTTCCAGTGTGCACTAATGGAATGGTTCCAGGATTCTAGTGGGTGAAATATGGTGAATCAAGTACAATACTGAGCAGGTGGATATGTTCTCCTAGTATGACACATGGCAGCTAAATGGAGGGTTTTCATTTGTATAAGGTTCCAAATTTGTTGTATGCCAAAATCCTAATTTGCATTGCTAGGTTTACTTTCCTTCCTTGCTAATTTGACTTTTCAAAGACACTAATTTTCCTTAACATCTTTGTCAATCCAAAATCCTAAATCACATGGTCATCCACACTTAGAATCTTTGGTAATATTACCAAGCCAAGAAAACCCTAAATCCAAGTCTTCATGCTATTTTTGTTAGACACAAAAGCTAGTTCAACTTCCTTTGCATAATTGGAAAATTTGCTAATTTCACTAAGCCTCATAACCTAACATGACTGGTTTATCCAATCCTTGCATGCAAATCAGTCATAAAAGGAAGTCATCAAAAGCACTAGGACTAAGTCGTTGCAAAAGGAGTTGGCAAAAATCTGTCTAGTTTGGCTCGTCATAAGCTTTGATGTACCAACGGTACCATTGAAGGGCTTCATGTTCCAAATGAAAGGATGCAAGTGGAACTTTGTGGACATCAAAAGTATTATGCAGATTGAAATATTGTTCTACTCGATATATCCATCCAGTCGGATCAGTACCATTGAAGCGAGGAAAGTCAAGCTTCGGCCCACGAAAATTGATGGAAGAAGAGAACCTAGTGGCTGCAAAAGATTATGGCTATCGTTTATTGTTCATGGTTGAATGTTGAATATGGAGGTTGAGAAATTTTTCATCCAGATCTTAGAGTTTGGTTTTGAGGGCTGCAAGTTCTTCATCCATGATTTGTGCTCCTGTGCGGGTGACAACCATAACCAGGAGTTTTTTTTTTGTGAATGGGTAGAAAAACAAAAACAGAAGCTTCTTTATTAAAGCAAAATTTGGATTTGGTAAAAAATATGATGGGTAATTGCAGTTTGACTAGGTTTTGGACACTTTCTGATGGAAAGAGAAGTAAAAAATGGGGATTTCAGAAGCGGGGTGAAAGAATGAGAAAATTTTTCAGAGAGAGACAAAGAATACGAAATAGGAGATGAACACTATGGCAAAATTTGAAGGCGATTGGGTGAAAATTGAAGAAGTTATGGCAAACCCTAAAAATAGAAAAATGTTGGATTTCGGGCTTCAAGAAGTGGAATTTGGGATAGGGCCCTCAGGAATGAAATATGAAAATGGGATTGCAGAGGTGTCAATGAAGTTTCAAGGGAAACGAAGTTCAAACAAGGAAGATATGGTGAAAAAACAATTTTTTTTTTTTTTTTCAGAATGGACCAGAAATGGCTTTTGGAATGGACTTGAAACGGCTCGGAATGGATAAAAAACAGTTGGATCTTAAATGAATTTCGGAATGGATTTGAAACGGCTAGATCTGCAACAACTCTGGAAAGATGCAATCTGTGATTTATCATATGGAAATAGATATGGACCCCAGGTATGTTTGGATTCCTAACAATTCAGGGGATTCACTCGGCCACCAATGTTGTCTGATGACTTGCGTATTGGGGTAGTACCCCTCAGTCCACGGCTCACAAAAAACTGATAACCGCTTTTCCAAAAACGACAACTCTTGGTTTTCCTCATAGGTGGGAACTAGTCAATCAGGTAGGGTTCATTGCCCTTTCGCTGGCAAGTCCTCTCAATGGGCCAACTACTTCGGGGTTCCTGTGGTACTCCTCACAATGAGTTTTAGGACTTATGCCCAAGTAATTCCCACAGTTAAGCGGATATGGATTATTCCCAGATCTGAACCTATAATTGATAGGAACAAATACAGATGCAAAAAAGTTTTTGGCAGAAATTCCACCCAACGAGCTCAAGAAAGTGCTCTGATACCAGATGTGAGGAACCTGCAACAATTAATTGATAAAATGCACGATATATTAGATCACAGTATATTTTTATTGATTGTGAGCCACTTCGAGGGGGCAACCTCCTTTGAGCAAGCTCAATACAAATAACTTCACAGTCCTTCAATGGCCTCAACACAAACTTATATACTAAGTCTAGGCGCCAATACTATGGATCAATACCATGGAACATATAAAACTATGGGACGACTTACAAAGCATATGCGCCCAATACTATGGATCAATACTATGGGCTAATACAAACTTTGGATCAACATATAATACTACGAAATGACTTACAAGGCATATGCGTCCAACAACATTATACTAACAAATTAAAGATAAGAGTTGACACGGGTTCCTAACATTTACTCAGCCAAATATCATACAAGATTGATGAAAATATGTTGATCCAATGTTAGTCTTGGGCCTCTTGCAAAAAAATAGAACACCTTTGAGAGTGCATGAATTCACGACACATGAGGATGATTTAAAGAAAGCTCAATAGATTGAATCCAACAATGCGTTCATAGTTGCACTTGCTGACAAAATACTAGAAGAAAAGATGGAAATCATGCAAAGATCTATTTGATAGCTTACAATGTGACATAACAACTTGTGGTGTATGATGTGCTAAACAAAGGGGCATACCAAATATAATTGTCGATTTCAAGAGGAAAGAAGACCAAATAATTGCCTAGTTGTCCACATAAGTTACTATTGTTATATATGTGAATATTCGAGCTACACTCTACAACATATTTTCCATACAATGAAAATAATGCTAAACATAAATGGTGTGGTATCTATCGAGACAATTCACATAATATTGCAAAATTTGTAGTGAATATGAAGAATAAACAAAAGTACCAGTCGATCTATCAAGCTCATACCATCGACCAGAATGACTAGAATGGACGAGACTTTAGAAACAACAACTAGAGAAACAATGGCTACAATCAATGAGGAGTTTACAATGGTCAAGGAATATTTAATAATAATCAAGAAAACAATCTCGTTGGTTGAATGAAGCCTAGATGCTTCATATGCTCTAGCGAAGAAGCTTTGAGGCTTGAATGTCATTGGAAGGACAAGACATACCTCAAATTTTGTACGAAATGTGGGGTGGGTGATCATTCATTAGAAGATTGCCCCATAATCCTTGATAAATATATCAATAAGAAGAATGTTAATCTTTTGTCTGGTGTTCCCAAGCATGAAGTTCTTAATACTAAAAATTTACATATAATGACCAAAGAAGGTACGAAGAGTGGAGGAGAAAATATGCACATTACTAAAATTCAACGAAAAGAATATAATTACCCTAATATTCACAAGAAAAGAGATATTTTTAATAATGATGTAAAAATATTTGAAGAACTAACGTCTAAAGAAGATACTCAAGAACCCAAGAAAAAAAGCACTTAATGAATTGTTACAACTTCTCACAAAAGAAGACGTTGTCACTCGATTAATTGGTTTGATGTACATGATAAGAATAATTAGTGGAATGATAATATTTCTAAAAATATATGTTGACTAAACCAAAAAGATAAAATTGGCATCGAACCATTGGTCGACTTGGAAGTCGAGGGATATTGTATCTTGCAAGTCATCCTCGACTCCGGGTCTCTTAGTTGGGCATCTATATTAAGCTTGTCAGCCAAGGATTAATTGAACCAATAGGAGTATGGAAAAATGTTCACATGGAAATAATGGGCATTTCCATCCAAGTTGACTTCGAATTAATTGATCCAAAATAAGTTTCAAAACCATTCCCTGCTCACTATTACATATGGGTGGATTGTTCCACGCAATATTTCCACATTTTCAACATTCGTGGGTTAAAAAAATGAATTTGTATAATTTTTTTTTCACAGGGAGGAAAAACTGTGGCAATATCGACGATGTTTAATGTTCCATGAACTTTTGTCCCTATATCGATGAAATTTCTAGGTTTCACTTTTCGTTGCAATATAGACGAAGGTCGAGCGATATATACTACATACTCTAACCATCACAAATCAATGTGAATAGCTCAATCAATGTGTCCCAAATCAATGTCACTTAGCTCTGACTCTTCTTGTTGTTAACTTTCTCTCCTGTTGCACATAAGAATTTTTTCAGGATTGTTTGAAATCTCTCAAACAATAATGGTGGAAGCACCCCCAACTAGAACCAACGTCAATTTTTTATCTCATGAAATGGTACTAGATGTCAATATGTTTTGTCTTTGCATGAAAGGTGGGATTCTTAGCTAGACAAATTAATGACAATGTTAATATCACACTATACTATAATATTAGATATTTGACTTAGCCCTACATCTAAACATATTTTCATAATCCAAATGACCACCTTACAAGCATGAGTAGCCGCCATATACTATGTCGCTACTGACCACAACTTGTTTCTTTCTCATCCAACTCATTGCTCCACCAAATAGTAAAAACACATATGCTCTCGTAGATCTCCTTCTATCTACATCCTCTACCTAATAAAAATTCACATAACCTTGTATGTCCAATAGGTGTGGGTCCTATGAAAGATTACTATTACAAAAGATGGAATAGTCATGAAGTACCTTGCAAATACCTAAATACCCTCTTAACTACAACACAATGTTCGCATCAATATTATCCATGAATCAATTTAAAACTCTCACTACTTAGGCAATGTATGGTCTAGTACAAACTATAGAATACATCATAATACAAAATGCAATATCACAAGGAATAGAATCCATATCCTCCATCTATGTGAGTTTTGTAGGATGTTGTTCAACTAAAATCTTAGTTTCCACATAAATCAAAACACTCAATGGTCTACAATCTACCATGCAAAAGCACCATAAAATGTTGTTCACATACTTAGAATGGATCAACCAAATATTTTTGTTTGCTCTATCTCTAATGATTCCTAATATAAATTTTGTAGCCTCCAAGTCCTCCAAGTCCTTCATGTCAAATTGTGCTAAAATATGAGACTTCAGATTACAATTCACATCCCTATTGTTACCAAAAAATAACATATCATCTACATACAAAGTGATAACAAGTAAATGACCACCATCTTGTTTGTACTACATATAGTGATCTAATTTGGACCTTAGAAATCCCAATCCTAACACAAAATAATAAATTTTTTGGTATCACAACTTGGTGGAATGGACAAAGTTCTATATATATTATTATTTATTTAATATATATTATAATTTAATTAATATATAATGCTTTACAACTTGGTGGAATGGACATAGTAATATATATATTATTATTTAATTAATATATATTATAATTTAATTAATATATATTAAAATTTTGTAAACAACAAACAAAACATAAAAAAAAAAAAACTGAAACATACAACATACCTGTCCGTCGAAACATACCTGTCGAGCTCCTCCAAAATGCTCTGTTGCGCCTCTGTTGGGTTCGACAACACCCCCCTGCATGCAACCGGCTCTTGGGTCGTGTCCTCCTTCACTGTGCAACTTCCACCCGTCTTTTGGTGGCACCAGGTCTGGCATTGTCTGCATTAGCACCCTCTTCGGCATTGTCCTCATTTCGACTTGCTACGAGGGCTATTGAAGTTGGTTTCTTTGTGGCACCCACTCTGGCCATGTCTGCATATCCCCACAGATCCTCAATGGAAACCGTAAGTTGAAACCCTCCTCTATTGAGTCGAATCTTTGCATTTTTGGGTGTGAATCGTCTATTGAGTCGAATCTCTGCATTTTTGGGTGCGAATTAGGTGGATTTGATTTGAATTGGGTGCGAATTGTCCTCGCCAATGTACTGTTTTCGTTTTGATGTGGATTTGATTCTTGTTTTGGAAGTGATGCCCGTCAGGGTTTTGATGAAACATAATAAATGTTTGTAGACTTGAGGTTTTAAAGGTGCACAAAAAATAATGTCTACGTTTGGTGGTTATCTAAGCCTACGTTTTGGGTTGTCTTTCGTTTTGTTTCTGGGAACCTATCACTTACACAGTTTAAATGATAGATTGATCAGATGTTTAAACTCCTGGAACCTAAAGGTAGAGAATTCGTGTTATATGCATACTCTTGTGTTTTCGCTTTGGTAGGCAGAGACTATTTTAATGGCAATGTACAGGTAATAGTTTTGATGTGAAATCGTTGGTGATGGAAAGTATGAGCACCGTGTAATAAAGTTTCACTACTGTTGATAAGGGATTTGAAGGCCGCAGCTATATTTGTTTTTAATGCTAGGTATCGATACTGTAGGGTGCATTTGATAAGACCTGGGGATTTACAGTAATGTGATTCCTTTAACAAATGCCTCCATCCTTGTTTTCTATTTTTCTATGTTAAAAAGAATGGTAGGGGGGATTCAATACTTGCATCTGCGTCTTAACTGTGTTGGGTTCCAAGAAAAGATTATGTAGGATAATATTCTGTGGTTCATTTCGTTCACTCAAATTTATTTAAGTTTGGGGAAAGAAAACTGAATTTTGAAAACACTTTGTTTCATAGACCTAACTTGTGAAGACACTTTGTTTCCATACATTGTCAAAGTTGTTGGGACTTTTATCAGGTCTAGTTCTAGCAAAATGAAATGATTAATTTTTCTAGGTGACCTTAGCATGGAAACATGTCTAGGGTCTGAGAACTGAAGGAACTTTGATTTAACCACTGGACCCAACCTTCTTGTTGTAACTCTTCTTATGGTCTTAGCTTTTTGTCTTTTCAGTATACTGTACATCAATGTGCCAATTAAAATATTCAACATAGGATATTGATATGGGATATCTGTACATCTATTAGGTAGACTTAGATCATCTTTGCTTATTTGGAAAATGATAATGCATTTTTTTTCCAATTCTTAAGAGCTTGGTTTCAAATTTGCATCTAGGGATGAGAGTTGTCCACGAGAAATTGGTTATTCAATGGGTCTTTTACCACAAGGATCCACAACTTATAAAATGCTCAGGTGACTCAAAAAATATAATATAATTTACTTACTCTTTAGGTTCTGCATATAACTATAATCACAAAGATTATAGCTTCAATCAATGTATCACCATTTGTTGAGCCCTCAATATTCCCCCATGTCAATCGACTTGTGACCCCAGTTTTAAATTTTTATCAAGGAATGACAAAAACATCATGCAACTACCCCTTAATCTTGATCTTTAACGGAACTTGGCAATGGTATGTTGACGATTATTATGTTTTTAGCTGAGAATTTATTTGATTTGATTTTGTGTATCATTTTTCAAATCATATTTGTACTTATATTTTGTTTCCTTACCATTTTGACTTTACCTACTTTTGTCATGTTGGATGCATTATTGACAAGAGTGTCATCACATTTTAAGGATTTGATGTGAATTTTACATGTTTAAAGTGATATGTAGTTTGTCTAAATTTGTAAATCCTTATGTATAACTTGTTGATTTTCAATTGAATGTGAATGAGAATTAAGACTTTCACAAAGTGTTTGGTTTTGGTTTGCACTAAGAAGTAATGGACCTTATTACAGTGCAACAAATTGTGAGCAAATTGGAAATGCTAAGCATAAGTTATAGGTACATGTGAAAGCTATTTTTACTATGCAACCTCAAAGGTGTAATATTTTTAATAATGGGCACTTTTCTTGCATAAAAATATTTGAAATCCCCCTAATTTACACCAGTGCTTATCATCTTCTTGAAAACTTGTATAATGCAAATAATAAATGAGTTGACCGAACTCAATTTGAGCAAAACAATTTTCCATGCGAGACTTATATTTTTGTTAAGAAAAACATATTTTGCATGAAATTTTGGTCTGGACGAAGATTAGTTTTTGAGATCTATGATAGGCTTCCCATAGATTTTGCAGAATTGTGCATCCAATGCAAGTGTTAGTTTTAGAATCCGAGATATATAGGAATGAAAATATGCATTTATAAATCCTCACCACATCAAGGTGGCTAGGCCTCACCAATTATGAAATTATGAATTGATGTCAAATAGGAATAGGGTGACTGATCGCTAGAAAACTCAATCCTTCCTCTCCATACTACAAGTGACAGTCCTTCAATCGTACATCAAAAGGGAAATTTATAAGTTTGTTAATCCAAAGATCAAGAATGCTCTGTTAAGCCTTGGGTTATTAATTTTCCACACCTCGATGAATTAGTCTTTAATTTAAATATGCCATATTTGTACTATTCTCAACAAATTGTGACTCGTATTTAAAACTTTGTTGGTGGTTTGTAGAGCTAAAAACCATTCTAAAGGCCTAAGCTAACACCTTAGTGAAGTTAGTGCCCTATATTTCTTCCCCCAAAGTCTGAGGTTTGAGTCATGTTGATACATTAACTCGCTTGGGAAATACATAAAGGGAACAAAAAGCCTATCTATTTTCACCTCCTCTATAAGAGAGCATTCGACCAACTAGCAATAGAACTAATTGTGACTTGAGAAGTCAGATTCAACTATATCCTAGTTGATTGTGGTTTTCACAAAATAATATCATGTTCTTCTTTAGGCATTGCATCCATGGTATCCCTGGGATGACCTCATTGACATAATAGTGAAATGTAACAAGGCATATGTATAGGGAAACTGTTTTATATGGTACAATGTGAAATATATTTAGGTTTAACCATAACATGAATCAAAATCATTCATTGGTGATTGTGGATCATATGGGATCCCTAGTTCTCCACTCTTCATGTTGTTGTTGCACTGTGCATCACAATCCAAATAAGAGATGATTTGAATCTAATTCTTTGATGGTTACATTATGCCTAGGAGTTCCCAATTCTCATTTTCACTACTGTAAGGGAATAGGAAAATCCCTAACCATGCTCAGGATTTCCCATATTTGTTAGGAATTAGTCCATAATTAGTCCATACTCAGAAGAGATAAGGTTTTGATGAACACGAGGTCAGAAATAGTCTCAATTTATACCCAACATGTTCAGGTTTGACCATAAAGAATGGCTAAAATCTACTCATAATTGTTGGTTTCTTAGGGATGAGGTTTCATTGTCGTTGGGAGGTTGAGATATAACTTGGATCTTTCGAAATTCTTGCATGCCATTAGATGTTGATATTGACTTGGATGGGTTTTGGTTCAAATTAAATTTTGGAATGGTAATTTCCTTTTACTATTCTCTATTGCACAATATGCTATAGTTTTACATGCATAAGCTTCATTTTTTTTCTGCAGCTGTGCCAATTCCTAGCACAATTAATTTGAGCACAGTAAGGCTTAAATTGTCAAGTATTTTAACATTAGTCTTAAAGACAAAAAGGCGATATTGTCGAGGTTGAGGATCTAACTGCTACAGAGTTTAACACTCCTTTTAACCCTCCTCTTATAGGACTCGATGATCCACTTCTGTTGCTTGTTGGTTTCCAACAACCTGAGTTTAGTGCTTATCTTTTTACACCGGGTTATACCATGGTTAACCCATGAGATGAGCAGGGAGTTCCACACACTCCCACAACTGCTATGGAAGCAAGGATTCTGAATCCTTCTATCTCGAACATTTCCTAATCGAGTTCGTCGCAGAATGTTTCGGCCTCAACCCCATCCTTTAGTTTCAATGTTGGTACCCTACGAATGCTTAACTCATTAGCCTCGACATCTGCCTCAGTTGCTACCCCAACTTTTGGACCAAACAATGTTCCTTTGTCAGGGATACCCGCAGTGAGTTTCACTCAGCCTTCTGACACTCAACCATTACAAGGTGTAACTCAAAATATTGCTTCTTCATCTGTCGTCGGATCTATCCCTTCTACATCCATGCCTGCCATGGGAACAATGACGGCACCATCCACTACTACCACGCCAGGTTTCAACCCCTATGCAGGTTATAACGTGAACCCGTCGAATATGCTTGTAGGGAGTATCACCTTATCTCTGTTTGCTGGAGGAGGGGGTAATATCATTAACCCGTAGTTCGGTGGGGTTAACCCCCAGTCACAATGGACTGTTGCCTAAGGATTTAATCCGCTTACCTTCAGATGGAATAATTTCAATCCTTTCATTTCACAACCGGTGGCTGGGGGAAACCCCAACCAACAGTACACGAAACAGGCCATGGGTGGTCCCCAATACCAAGTTCTTTTTTACTAGATGCCATCGACTCAAACATGTTTACCTTTTCTGGAAACTTTAAACTTGCCAGATATTTCAATGCTTATGAATGACCCCGTGCGTCATGATGCTGCATGGCCACCCGTCCCCACCAAGTTGCCCTCGTACATTATGAAGTTTGAAGGCAAGGCTGGTGAGGACCCTGGTGACGATGTCACAAATTTTCACCTCTGGTGTTCCTCCAACTCACTGAACGATGATTCCATAAGGTTGAGGCTCTTTCAAAGAACCTTAACTAGTGTCGCAACCAAGTGGTATATCGAATTTCCCACTGTTGCCTATGGCACCTTTCGAGATATTGCCATTGTATTTTTGAACCACTTTCAACTTCCTGTCCGGTATGATGCTGGTACAGACCTTTTGTCGACCTTTCGGCAAAAAAAAGGCCACTCATCTGTCTGATCATATTCAAGAGGGGCGAAGGAAAAAGAGGCTCATCAAGGCTGACATCCCCCCATCATTCTTGTTAGAATGGTACCTTAAGTCTTCTTCCTTATTTTTCTAAGGAAGTTGCCACTTCGGGGTGTCTTCTGAGGAGGAGGCCATTTTGAGAACTCAATAGCTCGACTTAGTCTATGTTCAGTCTGGGCTGTTGTACAAAACTATTCCTGATGTGCCGAGGTCTAATATAGACCTAGGTAATCCTAAACCTAGACCATATGCCAATGGAATCGTGGGTTCAGTCGACTCTGCAATGTTTGACGCCTTAACAAAGCAGGTTCACGCCTTTTCAGTCAAACAATTTGCTGTAGAAGAAACTTTTGTTGCATCCTCCCCTTCTACTACAGAATCTATATAGCAGGTGTAGACAAACCAAAAGGGATCTTGGCAGCCCAAAAGAAAGGGCAAGAAAGTGGAGGGAAACCAACAAAAGCCCAAAGATAGACAAAATGCTGAGGAGGGAAAAAAAGAGAAAAGGAAGGCTAGGTTCCCTTGCAAACTGTGTCAAGAGGACCACCTTACCCATCAGTGCCCTCTAATGGAAGAAGCCCAGAAGTTGATCCGTGAGAAGAAACAAGCTATCTTGAAATATCCTTTCCCTCATGGGCAGAGTTCAGCTTCTGGCATCTCTAGTGCTGGGGGCACCACTCGTGCCACCCCTGTTGATCAGTCATTCTTTAACATGGTTAACTCAGATTCTCTACTACAAACCAGAGCAAATAACTATACCCCGGATTTGCAGCAAAAAGATGCTTTTGAATCCTCTACTCCTCTTCACATAACTATGGAGATGCTGCCGAAGATACAAAAAGGTGTTTTCAAATGAGTTGTTCACAACCCTAACGCGTGGGCTGGTCCCAACTACAATGTTGTGGAGGACTTAGCCCAAACCCCTTGTGTTATGTCTACCTTGGAGGTACTACAAAGTTTCCCATTGCAACGCAGTGCACTCCTTGCAGCCATTGGGAGTGTTGATTCATCTTCCATGCTTGCGCGCTTTGATATGACAGATATCAAGTACCGGTTGCCATATCATGTTGCCCTCTAGATAGACGTCGTCCATGGTTCTATGCACATTCGACGATCTGTGGTTGATGAGGGTGCATCAACGTGCGTAATGTCTATCTCTTGCTGGAAATATTTGGGCGAACCTGAGTTAGCTCCCTCGAACATGATACTCACTGCCTTCGATGCAATATCTTTCTGTCCACACGAAGTCTTACCATCGTTTGTTGTTGAAATTACGGGCAAGCTAGTATCAGTAGAGGTCGAAGTTCTGGACTCTCCGCTCGATTACAACTTCTTATTGGGTAGGAGCTAGACATATTCCATGCAGGCAGCGCCATCAGCTGTCTTCCAAGTCATAATGTTCCCTCACGAAGGGAAGATCATCACAGTTGATCAACTTTCGTTTACTTGGAAGAACAACCAAAATTCCTCGGATTCATCCGTTCCGTTGATTGATCATTCCAGCCCAGTCACTGAGATCTTAGGATAAGGTCTCTATGGGTCCTTAATAGGCACTTTTGACCTATCTGCTCCCGCCTTGTTTGTTCATTCTGAAGAATGTTCATCTTCTGAGACCTCCACGATTTGTTCAATGACAGATACACGGAGTTTCCCCATTGAATCAGAACCAGCTGTTCCTGTATCTATTGCAGAGATAACCCATATGGATTCACAGCAACCTGCAACAGAACATATCATGACTCCGTTGGTCTCTGCCGAGTCGGATATGGACCCTGCTCCTGTATGGTCAATGGACTCTACCCTCTCTCCTGATCGTTTAGACATGGTTTTGCCTTCTAACGAAACATTTTTTGAAGCCATGATAGGCATGAGACACCCTTGGGAACATTTACACCCCAGGTCCTATCTACTTCCCGTTCTAGACTTGATTGAGAGAGGTGAGTTCTTTCCGAGACCCAGTGAGAATGTTGATTGGTCCTCTGTCCCTTCCACTTCACAAGTTGTTTTTGCCGAAGGGAATAGGACGAGTACAACGAGAACCATCCCGATTAATATTTCCACTAAACCTAGGGTCACCGAAAACATCTTTATTGGAGTGGACTATTATCTTGATGAGACCATTCCGTACACCAATCTATTTAATGATTTCCGTGACATCTTTGCCCGATCTCATGATGAGATCCCAGGCATTGACCCTACTTAAAAACTGCTACTGTGATTTTTCATGTATTTTTAGTTGTACATTTTTGTAAAGTTAATTTTGTTTATAGTTGTTGTAGTCTTATGCATCTTTTACTTTTGGTGTTTCAGATGTCAACTGAACACTTCATAGGGTTTGCTGATGGCGCTAGCCACCACACCCGTCAGTTAGCCTCGAATGCTTGGGTTATTTACTCACCAACTGGCCAACTAGTGTATTCGGGAGGGGCTTGTCTAGGTCCCACAACGAACAATGTGGCTGAATATAGTGCAATCATAGAGCTACTCCAAGATGCTCTGTTTCATGGCATTTCACATTTGGAGGTACGGCTCGACTCGCAATTAGTTGTTTTTCAGTTACTGGGTGTTTGTCAGGTTAGAAATCCTACTTTGCTACGCCAGTTCATGCAAGTTAGGTTACTGGAGAGACATTTTGATTATATCACATATCAACATATTCCAATAAACTTGAATGCATTAGCTGATTCATTTGAAAACTACGTTTTATATTGGCATTTGCACCATTCACACACATAGTATTTCATGCATAAAACACAATAACACATATGTAGATAACCGATACTGTATATATATCCGATACTGTATCAAAAAATAATATGAGTTTAGATCACAAGTCTATCACAAAGTCATGTCATAAGTTAAAAAATTAGGCTCGATGGCCTAAAAAATATACATAGAATATCCTTATCCTATGGAGAAGGTGGGGCCTCATCTACCTCTGCTACCTTTCGGTAGCATATGACCAGCCTAACTACTTTCCGCAGCAACCTAATCCAGGCTGGGGGCACACCTACTACATCCTTCTGCATATCAACAGGCATCTGCTCAATATGGTATGTAGGAATGTCATGAGTCAACCGACTCATCTTCCTCTCTAGGGTCCCCAATGTGGCATCAGCTGCACCAATTTCTATTGGTCTCACGAAAGTATATGGGTGTCCCTCAGGGCGTACTGGTCCAACATCTGCATTAGACACTTTGTTTCAGTATTTCAAACTCATCATAAAAATCATATATATATAAAATTCAAAAAATTAAATAATTTTTCAGAAACATAAACATACCTATCTCTCCCCAGGCTGCACCCTGAGGAAGGATCAGCTCAGGATCACCTCGGAATTCCATACCAACATATGGAAACTGCTCAAGATCTGGCACCTGTTGTTCCCACCAACCCCAGATGTCATCCTCTTGGTAACATAGGTTTCTCTCGCCACCACCCTGGCGGAGGAACATCTCACCCCAACGGGCCAACATTGGCTCACGAGGGTTGATAGGGGGCATTGCCATGCCCAAATTGATAGCAGGAATCCTCTCAAAGAAGAAGGTTCAAAGTATGCTCCCATACCCAAAATTATTCATTCTCCCAGTCTTACACCCCGAGAGTTGAAGCTTCATGTTCTCCAAAAGAATCGAACACCAATCATAAACATGCCCTTGCAAGCATTCAACACCTATGTACATATAATGCATCGAGGCTAGATGTTGAGAAGCACTTCCCCCCATTCGGTTGAGAACTCTCAGCATAACTCGAAGAGGGAAGCTTGTAACAGTCGAGATGAGAACTTGACTGCCACATTTCTCACTTCCTGGTCGGCAATGAGCATTGACATATTCTTGCATTGACAAGCAACCCACATTGCGGGGAGACCCTTTTAGATTCACCAACTATCCTCTACGAGAGAGACCTGTGATAAAGTAAATGTCATCTATGGTGAGCTCTAGTATCTCACCTTTCATATCAAACACCATGGCATTTGTGTCCCAGTATTAGATAAGTCTTTCAAGCAAGCGGATTTGTGCCCACATGTTGACCGTTCTATAGAATTTCAGTAATCCACATCTTCTGAGCGTATGAAGGGTCGTTGGATCTTGCAATGCTTCTCTATCCATGTCCTCATGCTCTCTTTTTCTCCATACCAACACCATCCTGCCAAGAAACAGTCAATTTTTAGCCTTTTTTCAACTTTTTGGCTACTTTCAAGGGTGTACGTTGCTCTTTACACTAGACAGGCACGTTTAGAACGCTGCTTTTCTTCATGCATAGCAGCGTACACGCAGAGCATGTTGTGAGCATTTCCATAACATGATTTTTAACCATAAAAATTGACAAAAAAAGACATGTAAATGCAAGTTTGGGAGGAATGAACTTACTTGGTGGAAGCAGAAGGTGGATTGGTACTCCGGTTTGATCGTAGTGAGTGGAAGAAGATCAAGGGTTTGCTCCAATTCTTGCCCTAGATTTTTCAATTGTGATATTTTAATTTCTAATTTGAAACTAGTTATATAAAAGTGACTTTAATTTTTACCCACTTTTTGCAAAAGTATATAGTTTCAGATTGCTCTTAAAGGGTCCTATTTAATCACTAATACCTACAAGTTTGGTGAAGTATTTCTACCCTAGATATTTCAAATTTTCACTAGATTCTCAAAGCATTGAACTGGTATGACTTAGTTACTTTATTGACGGACCAGTATAGACATTGTATTGATCATTTATTATGTCATAGAGAAGTTTTGTCATCACTTACTAACTCGATTATTGAGATTATATTTTTGGCAGGTCATGAACATATGATCCTCGTAGTTGTCTCTTAAGTCCTTTTAAGCTCTTGTTTTGACTATAAAAAACTAAACAAGATTGCCGAGCAAACTTGGCCTCTTCAAGCTCGTTAAAGGAATTGAAGGTCCATCCGCTTAGGTATAAGTTTAACCATTTTCCGGACCTTTGCGGATTAATTACGAAAAAGAAATACTCTAGTCATACGTGGCTAGAAGAGTTCTCTTCTCATTGTTTTATTCTTTTTAGGGGGAGGGGACTAACTGTACGAAAAATGATTTTTGGAGCCTCTCTTTAGGGTTTTCAGGCTCTCTAAACATGAAAACACCAAGCGAGCATTCACCTACTCGGGGTCGATGTGAAATCCATGAGAGGGTAAATAGAGGATTGTTTAAGTTTTTCAGAGTCTATAAACAAGAAAACATCGACGAGCATTAACCTACTTGGGCTCGATATTAAAATCCACGAGTAAGTGTATGGAGTTATTGTTTAAGTTTTTCAGACTCCTTAAAATTGAAAACACCGGTGAGCAACAACAGATCTCAGCTCGATATTAAAATCCAGAGATCAGTACTATAGAGTATTCTTCTACCTCTTCTTTGAACTCTATAAACAGTGAAGAAGGTCTTGAGTCTTCCTCCCATGGGCTCGTTAAACTCTTTACATGGTTGGACCTATTAAGTTTTCTTTTCTTCTTGGACTCATTAAAACAACAAGAAGGACAATCTTTTATCAAAAAGAATAATGGATAAGAAGGGTATATCTCATCTTTTTCAGTTTCAAAGGCAGTTATGTCAGTCATGTCTTTGAACACAACACCTACTTGATTCTTTCATGTTAGTTGGGTTTTAGTTTTTGACCTTAGGGTGAGCCTGATCTCCGATTTTATACTCCCCCAGTTAGTTATTCTTCCAATCATATGGAGAGTCTGTCAATGTCTCTTACATTGCAGGCTTATATCATTTTGCCCCTTTATGTTGAAAACTACCTAAGTCACTTTGTGTCGCGCTCACTGTTGGGCACCATTTTGACCCCTTTTTGTCATCCAAATATCCTTCATTCTCCTCCATAAAACCTTCATACTGTCTCATAAAGCTTTTAATTCACCACAGACTTTGGTTAGAAGGTATAAATGTCATTGCTTGTTAACAAATTGAATTTTGAGATTTTTAGAGCATTTAAACTAAGGTTTTATTCAGAATTACAGGATGTGCTAACTTCCCGTAATGTCTCCAAAGTTGAACACTTGCAGGCCAACTAGGCATTAACTGAAAGATGGAGGAAAGATCCTCAGTATCCAAGGATGGAAAAATTTCCAACAAATAGATGATGTGGCTCTCGCAGGTGGCAAGTCAAAGTCGGTCAAAGATGACCACCTGTGCTACCACTCAGCACAAAAGTAGGGCAGTTTTGATTTTGTTGAGTTTCACGATTTTGAATGAGGATCTCGATGGCTATGTTCATTAATTAGTTTACAGGATTATAGCATTTCCAGTTTTCTTTTGAATTTGTATAAGTACTTCACAAAACATTGGATCGTTAATCACGATTTTGGGAAGAACACATATTGCTTCTGAACTGCGTGGTTTTTGCTGTGTAATTGATTAATGGTGAATACAATTAGAGTTTCAGTTCTGTAAATCTTCAACTGTGTGTGGAACGAGGCATTGGAGGGCCCCCATTGTTGAGTTCGCACACCCTTACATTGCCAGTGAATGCGATTTAGATGTTTGCAGCAATTTGATTTGATGCATGCGATTTAGATTGTGCCATTAGTATGTGTTAATCCTTGTAGTATCTAGTTTATTGTTGCAGAATGAATTCATCTAGTTTCAATTGCTTTTATTACAGCTCTGTTATCTTATTTACTGGTTCAAGCTACGATTTCATAGTGCTGCACATCACTTACCTTTTTATGAGCTCTGTCTTTTATCTTGTTAAATATTAAAAGAACGGTTCAGACTGTGATTTTACTATGTCATACATTGCTGCTCATTTGAAGATAAAGTGTTTAGAACAATTATCAATTACGAACAATGTCCTGTAAGGGAATTTAATGGTTAATTGTTCATTCAGCACTGGAATGTCAGACAGAACTTTGTAGTTTGTATCTTAGGGTTAGAATTATTGTTAAATTGCTTTCACTATCTCAGTTCTCTCACCAATAGATTAATTTCCTAAATAGATTGTTGTGTACTTGAAAAGAAACAAACGAAGTTATCCCTATAAAAGGATTTTTGTATCTTTAAGTTACAGTATTTCTCATCTGACAGTAGATTCAATTCACAGAGAATTAAGTTAACCAAACAAGTCTAGCTCTAAGTCCTAAAACTTGGATATGCCTCTAAGCTTACTGACCTGGATTGATATAAATTTAAGGTTCGATCTGCATTAGTGGATTGAAGCCCAACATTCTAAGCTTACTGACCCGGATTGATATAAATTTAAGGTTCGATCTTCATTAGTGGATTGAATCCCAACACTCATTGTTCAAGGATACAGCCTGTGTTAGCCATTCTGCAATTTACCTTGACTTCATGTGTCGGCCATCCTGGTGTCAGTTTGTTTCATCTTGTTACTCATCCTACTCCACATCAGCTCCTACCTGTGAGTGTTCCTCATGTTGGATGATGGAGGATGCATTAATGCCTCCCTTCCAATGGACTTCTTCCCATCGACTTCAGCTCATTATGCTATGGGAACGAAGTTTAGAGTTTCGGTTAGTACCTTGATGATTGCAGTCATCAGTGGCAGTTTCCCTCGCTATTGAATAAATGGAAATACATCAATGTCTCTTATTCGACAGGTTCCTCAAGTGTTCGATTTCAAGTCCTCTTATTCACACTTGTTCAATCATACTAGGTACCTTGGGCCCCATTATCCTTATCAATGGAAGCCCTTGCATTTGTTAACGATATACATCAATGACCGGTAATCAAACAATACCCCCATGTTCGACTTCAGCTCATTTATTTGCATGGATAGGGTTTTTACCTTGGGTTGTTTTGGATGAATTCCTTGGGACTCTGATAGCATCACCATATTTATGTTATCTCCCAAGCTGCGCAAGACTGAGCCTCACTCATTTTGGCCCTTGATGAAACATAGATCCAGTTTGTTGTTATGGCTATGATCTCTTATTTTGACATGGATACATGCTTGTATTTCAGTGGCCATGCTCTATATATACATCCACTAGTTATGTATCGGAGATCACGTTGTATCACGCTACATATCTCTATGATGTCAAGATTGTAATTGCTCGCTGACCTTGATCGTTGTTTCAGGTGTTTTTTGTGACTTAGTTCTATGGTTTCTTGCTTCTCCTCTGACTTGGAATTATAATGTATTTCGGCCATCGTTTCCCTCTGACCTCACACATTAGGGGGCATTTGTTCTAGGTCAAATCTTCACTTCTCCGTCTTGTTATCACCTTGCCTTGTAGATCACACAAAAGGACACAAAGGATTGAAGAGCTAGATTGCCTTGGATGATTTGCTGCTAGAAGTACACTCCTCACCTGAAAAGATTGCAGTTTCTCCTAATTTTGCCACATGTACGCCCCTCTCTGCATAGAAGACCAACATACACCTTGAGGAAATACCCTACTTTGCTCAAGGACAACCAGTGTACATCTCCCAAAACGTTGTAAATGCTTGTTGTAAAGCCCAAAAGCTGCTTCCTATATGCTACTCTTGTTGTATGAAACCCGTGTACATCTTAAGATGAAATCAAAAATATTTTAATTTGACGAATTGAGATTAGTTGAAGTTGGTTCTGCAACTTCCCTAACTTCCCAATTCAAGCACCTCTCGATCTAAACTGCCTACCTTGTCCCATAAATACAAGGAGGATCCATGAGAGGGGTTACTTACACTCATAATGCTCATAAAATCTTGAGAGAATACTTGGAGGACTGTTACGCTGGAGGAATTCCCAAGTTAGAGTGAAGTGCAGGAGCCCAGGATTCGGTTGTAGAAACATCTCTACATGTCAGGTCTATTGTACTGATTTCATGTTTCTTTGACAATAAAAAGGTTGAAACACCCTTCTTGTCCCAAATCAGATATCTATTGCATTATATGTCTATTTGGATTAATTCTTGATTATTGTTGATGTTAAATTGTTTTATAATTTCATCATATGTTATTGGTCAAGATATGCTGAGGAAGGTATATTTTGTGTTGCAGGTTCGTTAAGCAGAAGAGTGATTAGGAGATCAAGCAAAAGACCGAGCGAAAGCTAGGACCAGCCGTTGAAAAGAGGTGTTTCTTTCAATCTCGATCTCTTTCTTTTGCAGTAACCAAATGCAATATAATCAATGTGTTTACCTGTCAACCCCACCCAATTGGTAGTGTCCATCTCCTCACAATAAGGTAGAAATCCTGAACAACAACTATGAGTGGGGGGCTGTCCATTCAAATTGTCATAAAGATTGAAAAGAAAGTCATAAAAAATTTTAGATCTTACTTTTGAAAGTCATAAAAACTTATAGATGTTTTCCATAATGGTTAGTTACTTTTATGATGTCATCAATGACAATCCTATTCATCATGAGACTATGAACATGGACTTCATTTCTTCTTTGTATGCATGGTGTTTTCAAATTTTCAAAATTGTCTTATTGCACGTTTGATTTTCAGCTATCATTGTAGTCATGGTTTGGTTGTTTCCAACACTTATATCTCTTGTTGATTTCACTTAAGTTAATGCTTAAATTGTCAAGGATTTTAATGTTTGCATGAAGCACATGTGGTGTATAAGGGTTGTATGAGGATCTTACATAACCTTCCCCACACATTTAATTGCAACTAACACATGTGTTTATCCTAAACCATGTTATTATGTATCCTAAACCATGTTATTATGTGATTAATGTGTTTATCTTTCATTACATGTTACTAAAAATTGTATTAGCACAGTGACCTAACTGGTAGTGTTGAAGTTTCTTATGGACAGTGACTGACTTGGGAGTGCTAAAGATGAAAAGTTGAAAGATATGAAAATTGTGTTTAATTTCTGTCTTGCTATTTAATTTGAGTACTTTCTTATTAAATGAAATGTATATTGAAGTATATTGATGTGTACACTTGCTTATTTCAGTATATCTCACCTAAGTTAGCTGATGTATTTTGTGTTCTCTGCTATAGTATTTTACTGATTATTTGGTTCAAATGTATTGACAAACAGTTACGAACACTGCTGCAATGTACTCCTGAGTGGACCCTCTCATTGTAGTTATGGTTTGTTGGGCTAAAATAGTCAATTAATGTTTCTTAGTTGAGTGATTTTTCCAAACAGTTTACTAACAAATAGTTTTCATATACATTAGCATAAAATACCAGCATGTAAATTTTAAAAATGAAGGGTAGGCTACAAATAATATGCCATTCAAAGAAAGAGGGTAGGCTGCCAATAATATGCCCAACATTGTTAGAAGGACCAAAACTAGGTGATATACTAGTTAACTTCCTTAATTTGATGTCCCCGGTAGTTTTGTTCTCCCCACAACAGAAAAAGACCCCCAAATATGCAATCTCAGTCCACAAAAGAGCTCACAGCCTACAGTGATGAATGTGGTGTCGTATGGACAACTTGTTATCGAACTGTAACTTGGTCTCTTCCTTCCACAAATTATCCTCCCAATACCAAATACTTCAACTGAGATTTATAACACTACATCCACTAGGGTTTGCATGTCCCTCATAAGCCTCAAATTTGAGGGAAGTAAATGCGTTTAACTAAGAATCTTTGCATTTGTGGATGCGTACTTTCAAAGAAGAAAGAAAGCATCGTCTTGTTTATTCTTGTTTTATCGAGTGTAGGTACCACCAAATAGGTATCTGTCAGATCTATCTTCCTCAAGTGATGATGAAGATATACTCAAAGAGGTTGAAAGTGAGACGAGTTGTACTAGATCTACCGGTTTTATATCAACTAGATATGAAAAGATAAGGAAAAGATTTCATAGACGCATGAAATATTTTATTACCAACGGTGGGTCGTGTAATTATGATGTTGAGAGCATAGGAGACATTGATTTTCCATTGAGATATAAACATCTACTGCAACGATGGGTACCTAATATGCTACCTCAAGTTGACTTAGATTTCCTCATCAATGGGAGGATGTATCGCATTGTTCCTTCATCCTTACATGGATTGGGGCTATTTTCCATGGATGGAATAAAGGTCCGCTATGGCATTGTAACGGAATTGATGGAGTATGTAGGACCACTATACAAATACAATAACTGATTGATATTGGTCCAATATACTCGAAGTATGCGGAGATACGGAGTTGCCGTGAATTATATTCAACTAGCAGAAAACAATAAAAACAAAGGGGCGACTATGAATATTGATGGGAGACCAAAAGCATCCGGAAACGTTGCCGGATTTATAAATAGTACATGACCAGTGACAAAAAAATAAGCAACCAAATTGCAAATTCAAGGCACGTGAACATCAGCGTATATTTGTATGTGCAATAAAAACAATACTTGCAGGTGAAGAGTTGTTGATTGATTACAACTTAAATCGAATACATGTGGCTTCCGTGGTCCAGGGTAACCGTGGATCATCAGAAACTATGCCTCATCAGGTAAATTCTAAATGTAGTAACTAAACATGACTACAATAACTAAATGTTTCACTTTTTTCTGTTAACATTCAATTTCCACTACATTGTCATTCGCTTTATTCATGCTTATTATGAATATTTCCATGTGATTACATGTTGATTACACTGCTATGAATATCTCATTTTTGTTTATGATGCAATTACTGACTCAACGTTTGTTTAGGGTGGCGGCAGTGGAAAGGCACATGCTGCTTCCACGGTCCAGGGTGACCGTGGAAGGTCATAATCTACGCCTCGTCAGGTAAATGTTAAATATAGTAAATAAATATGACTACAATAACAAGATGTTTTGATTTTCACTGTTAGCATTCGCTTTTTCCATGCTTATTGTTAATATTTCCATATGATAGCATGCTTATTAAACGGTGGCAGGAGACTGCTCATGGCCATGGAGTAGAACATGTATCTTCTACTTCTGAGGTAAAAATAAATATTAATGCAATATCTCATTTTTCTTTATGTTACAATTATTTAGTATGAGGTAAATGTTTATTTATTAATTTATTGTGTTGGGGTGGCGCCATTGGAAAGGCACCTGCTGCTTCCATGGTCGAGGGTGACTGTGGAAGGTCGCACTCTGTGGCCCGTCAGGTAAGTGTTAAGTAAAATAACTGAATGTTTCGATTTAGTATGTTAACATTCAATGTCCACTATTGGCATTCACATTTTTCTAAGCTTATGATGGATTATTGGTTCATTTTTCTAACATTATGATGGATTACTGGTTCATTCAGGACCGTGTAAAGGCACATGTTGCTTCCACGATGCCAATTCATCGTGTACACTCACCAGCCATAAAACCGCGTCATGTAAATGTTAGTGCATAATAGTAACTTAATTTTCAATACAATATCAATATTTGAATGATGTTAAAATTATATTGCTTAATTTAATTTATTGTTTGATGAATTTAGTCACGTGCACTCGATCTCGGTGATGAGGGGTTTGAGGAAGACATTTTCTATTCCATTGACCCACTGCACACTTTTAGAATAGCATTGAAAAAGGAAAACATAGAAATGCTTGCCTTGGCTCGCAAAAGGCCCTTGACACAGGAGAACAGGGCAAGGATTCAAGAGCTGCAAGATCAAATACAATCTTATGGGGTAAGTGGCATCTTCACAAATTGTTTTAAGCTATGTTGTGATTTCATATATGATATTATGTTTTTTATTATTCCAAGTGATCTGATAAAGTAAATTTTATTGTTTGTAGGAGTTTTTAAAACCCGTGACTATAGAACCTGTTGAGGCAGGTATAGGTAGCAGTGATGGTCCAATGTAGCAAAAAGTAGCAATGTACCAATGAGGCTTTTTGGCACTCCTGCGGTTGGCCTTGAATCCATTGATCACGGCACTGATGAGAGAGAGCATGATGCCATGCCAGAGCATGATGAGATGGAGCCAAGCAGTCCACATGACTCTAGAGATGAACATACTGTAGACGGCCAGGAAACTTTTCCTGGAGCAGCATGAGTTAAAAGCACCGGATCACTAAATATCATCTTTCTGGTCGATGGCTCTTGTGTTCCTATCAAGATTCAGAAAATTGTTGGTATTTACCCATTAATTTATTGATTTTAATCATGAATTTGAAATAGACATACGTTGAAATTATTATAAATTAATGTATTACATGTTTTTACAGGAAACAATGTCTTCTACAGGTATTTGAATGACAAAGCCTTGGATTTGTTTGGCCCCACCATTTGCACACGGTGGAATAGCCAAGATAGCACTAAGAGAGATGAATTGATGGACCACATGGTCAACTTGTTCGGCAATACTTTCAATAGGAAAGTTGTTGCAAGGTTAGCCGGTGAGAATTTCAAATATACCAGGCCCCAATATAGGGAAAGCTTGCAAGCTGACCTCAAGCATGAGGGCCCTCCCATGGTTCCTGAGAAATAATGGAAGGCACTCATAGATGATACAAAGGAGAACTTGCAAAAAAAACAAGGAAAACAACCATGGCCTGGTAAAGCAAGGTACAACATATATCATCTTTTTACTAAAATAAGCTCAATTATTTTTTTCTTTTTTGTTTTAAGTAAGATTTTTTATATCTAAGGTTTTTCAAAATTTTCATATATAGGCTACTTGACACCTCCAAAGCAACCAAGGATAGAACGGAAAAGCATGGGAAACATAGACTGGGCCAGGGTGGCTATAGAAAACTAAGAGCAAGAATCGTAAGTATTAAATGATTAATTGTTGGGAATATTTATTTAACAGTACCGAACAAATATCTGATTTTGATACTGGAAATTTTAAAATGTGTTATCATGCATTGCAGGGAAATACGTTCCAAGCTGCTGCCACCGAGGAAGACCTAAATCTTGGTTTCAAGTTTGGTTTTAAAAGTGTGGTTGAACATCGGAAAAGCTTGGGGCAGACTCCAATCTCCCCAATGACGCAAATGCAGGTATATCACCAATTGTAGTATACTATTAAAGTCTATTCAGTACTTCTGACTATATCACCCATAACTAAAAATTTATGTTTGTTTTTAAGCAACAATGCAACCGCAGCAGTGAATCTAGTGGTACTCAGCAAGTACAAGTTGATGTTGGGGTGCATATGTCCCATGATAGTGTGGAGCATAGAGTCCATTCTGGTATGTATGCTTTGGAAATAGAAATATATACTGTGATTAGATATATATATATATATCCTAACGTATACTTATAAATTTTCTTCTTTCAATGGAAGACCATGCAGCTGAGGAGCATGAACTGCAAGAGGAAGCAACTAGACCTCCAATTAACACCCCAATTGTCACATCTATAGAGACTGGTAAAGAGAAATATTGTAATTTTAATCAAAATAATGAAATATTTATTTCAATAATAATTCAACGTCATATATATATGCTCATTTCTGTTGTTGCAGTTCACACCCCTTCAGAACTGCCTCCACGCCCTGCTCAGCGACGTACAAGAAGTGGCATAAATGAGGTCATGGAAACACAAATAATAATAGGAGATATCGTAGTAAATACTGCGCCAATTGATGATTGTGATACCGTACTCGCAACTTTTTACAATGCAAAAAAATAGAAATCAACGAAAAAGTAGATGCGACATAAATTCATGACTTGTATTTTGATGGATATCGACGTTGTTAGTATGAAACATTGTTAGTGTGTAACATAGATAACTTTTATTTGGTTTAGTTAAGAGGTACTTATCTTTTATGTGATGCTCTTAGGAATTTTCCCATTTATATCTTTTATTTTCTTAGAATTTGAATTTTAAATTTAAATGTCATCACAAGTCATTGTATGCTTGTTTATAATTATTTTGTATTTTAATATTCAAATTTTGTGTTTTCTCACACACCATCACTCCTGTATGTGTTGCATGTAGATATATTAGTCTGAAACATTGATTCTCTTTATATTAGATATGTTCATCGTGACTTCAATCATCATCACTCTTTATAATTTGATTACTGCCCATTACATCCCGAGGACCAACTTCAGCATAGGGATCACAGAGGAGTGCTGAAGTTGATAGAGATCAAATTTATGTTGTAAAATCTTTACTGTTGCTTTAGCACTATTCAGAAATAGTACCACACTTCAGATCTGATTTTTGGTTAAATGTTGACGTCGAGATCTTCAACTATACCTCTCTTATTGTTATATGATCAATATGTTTATTTTATTAACTGTTACTGAAAGAGATGAAAATTATGTTATAACATGTTTTACTATTGCTTTAGCACTATTCAGAAATAGTATTGTTTTATCATGCAGCTATAGAATTGTTATGTTACTATACCTTTCTTTCATCTGTGTGCTAAATTGTTGTAGTATGTGGATTGTGTTAACCTGTTTGAGGTTTGTACTTAACTTTTCCTCTCTCTCAAGGTACTTTCATGTTCCCTTGGTGACTTGTCCCTTGAAAGGATAAGATATGAACCAAAATGTTGTCTGAGAACAAGGAAGCCTAATCAATTTTTATTCGCTTTTTTCATTGCTTATTTACTGTTGCTGCATATGTTATAATTTGATTACTTCCCATTACATCTCGAGGACCAACTTCAACACAGGGACGACCAACTTCAACACAGGGACCACAGAGGAGTGCTGAAGTTGATAGAGATCAAAATTATGTTATAAAATCTCTTACTGTTGCTTTAGCACTAGTTAGAAATTTGGATGGTAATTGTGATGAAATTTTGCTTTTGTAGACCATATTCCTAAATTGAAAGGTAACACAGGTGGCTTTTATTTTCTATAGTACAAGGTACTTATCTGTTATGTGATGCTATCGGGATTGCATAGAGAGAAATGAGGGATATTTTTATTTGGCATCCCACCACCCTTCCTTATACTGTGATGATGAAATTTCAGGTTATATGGAATGTCTGTACATTTGAGAGAGATATGATTGGTTGTACCTTCCCCACCTTGATTGAGCTATGATTGGTCTTGTGGTACCTTATCTTTCACTTGTGTTTAATGGGGTCATTTACCCTCCTTGAGTAACTTTTTTAAAACCACCTTGTTGAAGTTTTGGTCTTATATAGTACTATGGTTGTTTGGCCACATTTGGAGCATACCCTTGGTTCTAAGGGTCATGGGTCTTCTACTACCCACACCTATGTTATGACCATTGTTTATATTTTCTTATTTTATGACCATTGTTTATATTTGTACCCACACTTCAGATTTGATTTTTGGTTTAATGTTGACATGGAGATCTTCAACTATACCTCTCTTATTGTGATATGATCAATATGTTTATTTTATTACCTGTTACTGATTGAGTTATTAAATACTTGTTGTACCTTCCCCACCTTGATTGATTTATTATTGGACTTGTGGTACCTTGTCTTTGACTTGTGGTTAATGTGGTCATTTACCCTCCTTCATTTTTTTTATACCACCTTGTTGAATTTTTGGTCTTATAGAGTACTTGACTTTGATCACCTATGATCAGTTGTGGTGTGCTGATAATCACTTCTCTTGTGCTAAGACTTGGTTGAAGTTTATAATTTTTGTGACTTTATTTATGTTGAGTTATGTACTGTGCTTGACTTTCATTGACCTAATCAACTCCAGACATTTCTCTCTCTCTAGTTTGTACACACCCTCTTGTAGGGTTAGCTGGTTCCTAGAGAAGACTAGCCTCTCCGAGGCACAATCAGTCTTTTCTGAAAGCAACACTTCTGAGTATATTTACAAGAATGGTTTCACACCCAGGTTGGTATCTTCAACTATATCTCTCTTTTTGTTATATGATATATATGTTTATTTTATTACATGTTACTGAATATTAGTTTATCATTTTAGTTTTCTTGTAAGTGTAACTCATTATAATCTGTTGATATGGAAGTTATGAATATACCAAAGAGCCTGTGTTAAGAACTTACTGGTTGTACATTTTGAGTTCTTGGTTACAAGAGGTAAGTATGCATGTGAAACTTAGTGATTATGCCACATATCCAATTCTAGGAGTGGGATCTATCTCACTCCAAATAACATCAGGTGATATCCTTGAGCATATTGGTGTTTTGTATGTACCTAGATTAACTAAAAATATATAAGTTTTAGTTTAAGTGATGATAGATCTCAAATATATGGATGCGTTTCATGATCAACACGTACTTATCATCATCACTAGCTAGAGTTGATGAAGGCTCTGGAGTACCTAGTGAATCTAGGCGACTAGAGCTTTGAACTTGGGTTGTTGATGATGGATCTGAAAGATCAGTTACAACAGAGGCTGATGAGGACCTCTCCAGTGCTTACTGCCCCTTCATGAATCATATGAGCAGACCCAACTGCAGATCGGCGGTTGGGTTGGGGTTTAGGATGATTACATCTGCCCTTAAGAATATATCTCTTCTTCCACATTCACTACTAGTTGGGGCCATAGATTGCCTTTCATAGCCGTTGGTATATCCAACCCATTTCCCACTACTTGGGTATCCATCCTCTTGCCAGAGGTTTATCCCCACAAAATCACTTTGCCACTTACTTATGATAAATAAGAACACTTTCTTTTGTGCTCATTGAACACAAATATTTTTTCAAATGATACTTTTTGTAGGAGACAAAACCTACGGCGGTGAAAATTAAATTATCTGCCCAAGTCAGTACGAAACATATATAGGTAAACAAAATGAAATGAATATATACCAGTCAAGCACCCGTTCATCTCAACCCAGTAGGTAAATCACATACATGATCAAATACTAACTTTAAATATTGAACATAAAAGTGATATTGGACGATATGCATTAGGTTTTCAAAATGTGCCCAGCATTATATTGTCAAGCTCACTTGATTGCATTTTACAATTAATTTTTGTTAATTACTTTTCATGGGAATCACTAAATTCTCTTCTTGAAATGGCCTGGAGCTGTATCAGCTCTAGGTACAAACAGCAATCAAGGTCATCATCATCCAGCTCTTCCAAATGTCGAAAATCCATGCAATGATTTAACGATCTGGAAAAGGAGGCTATCAACCTATTTAAAATATTCTAAGGAACAATATGCTTAAGAGTTCTACCATAAAAATATATGGTACATACAGGTAAGAGTTGCAAAATAGAAGCCACTCTGATAAGTGCACCACTACAGTTTAATATTAGTAAATATGATCAAGTTTGTACATCGTTTAGTTGCAGTAAAAACAAGTACAAGGAATGGAAAAATGAACGTGGAATGGAAGGCCCAACTTTTATAGCTCTGCCACCTGGTCGAATCTTGTCCACGTGGCCATTTCTATGCATCGAAGGCCTAGATAAACAGCTTTCTTTGGCAACTCACAGTAATGACCATTGAACAACCATGTTTTTTATAGAAACTACTAAATATAAGCCTGATAATTATATCCTTCATCAACACAAGCTGATACAAGGCTCTGTACTGTGAGGGTTTCCAAGGGTCAATTGTCAAATTCCTCATGGACAATCACCTAACTGGTTCTCTAACTAATCATAAAACAATTTTGATTAGGTGAATTTCATAATCGGTATAGGTTAAAGCAATGAAGTTCTAAGGATGTTTGTGATTTCATTCCCAGAATGCAATTTTATTGCAGTCTAATGTTATTTTTATGCATAGGAGATCAAACCCAAGCTGGAAAATACACAAGAGTTCCCAGGATTGAGGATTAAGTTTTGATTATTGTTGCTGTGACTTAGAGGACCTCCCAGAATTTCCCTTTTAAGGTTGTTTACTATTGTCATGACTGCAAACAACCTTGATTGTGTGGCATGCTTGATTATACATTTTAGTCAAGGAATTTACCTCCACTGTTGACCTTATACATGTCTCATTCGTGCCAAAGTATGCTACAAGGCTGCAATGACATGTTTCTAAATCTATCATCAAATCATTCGTATAGATCAGATTCATGCTTTCATCATTGTTGCCTTCAAAATACATCCAACAAACAACATTCTGGGACTGCCTTGGAATAGAACTCTCATGTAGCTTTCTCTAACTTTCAATAGAATCTATCACTAACTTTCAACTAACTTGGAACTGACTTGGAATAGACTCTATCACTAACTTTCAACTAACTTGGAACTAACTTGGAATAGACTCTATCACTAACTTTCAACTAATTCTAGGTGCATTAGATGCCATGTTTGTCCTTGTATTTCCACCATCATCAACTGAGTAGATCCTGGACTTGTTTATGGATCTATTGTATCTATTGAATGAACAAATATGCCTCCCATTTTTCCCTAGCCTGTTGTATAGCCACTTAATTTTATGGATCCTGAAAGGCAATGATGAGTGGAGAAAAATGTTATGAAACCAAGTATGAAATTGGTTAATATTTATAGAAATGTGATCGTGACCTTTGTTGCATGCATGTTGATAAGGGCAGGATTTCATCCCAAGTGTGGGAATGCAAATGGTTGTACATGTGGAAGAGTTGGACAAGATATTTGTCAACTAATTTGGTTTTTGACCATTAGATTGAGGGGATTGAGGATGCAATGTTCTAGATATGTCAAAGTGACACTTCATTGGGAAACAAGGATTTCTTATCAATTATAATACCAAATAGACACAATGGATGTTGGAGCTAAAAAGTGTGATCAGACATGTAGAAATAAAAGCATGGAAACCTCTGGTACAATAATAGAATTGTTTCATGGGAACATGATTCCATCTTAGAGAAATGATTAATAAGCATAAAGACACACTTTGGGTTGTTCCTTGTAAGAGGTACACTAGAAAATAAAACCACATTGGACTCCCATTGACATCAAGGGACAATAAGTGTATACATAGAAATTTTCCTATTTGGGAGTTTGGAAATTGTTGTAAGGGATGCAAGATAGGATTTGTACTTCAACATCCCATTGCATCAATGACCAGTAGAAATGGGCCTAGAATGCTACAAGTGTCTTACTAATGCCACAATAGTTTTAAACGAAGTTAATGTTATCAAGGTATCCTTGATGAAAGAAAAATGTAGAATTTGATAGAGAAATTTGACCTGTCAAGCATGTTGGATGTTGATGTAGTGAATTGAAAGATTGGATATGTTGAATAGAGATTGACCGATTTGTTAAAAGTGGCATTCTCAAACTAGAGCATTGAGCATTGTTTATTGCAAGTGTTACAAAAGGTCAACTTAGGGCCTTCTTGTCTCCACATTTCTTAAGTCTAAGTGGAATTAGTATAAGTAGGTCATCCACTTTGTATGTCTTCCTTTCTTCAACCTACTCCTAAGTTTACAAGAACCACAAATCCTAATGATCTCCTTGCCAAGTAGGTGGTGTCACCATTGCTAAACAACATGCACAATAGAATACAATGCTAGTCATCTATTGAGTACTACATAATGTCCCATAAGGTCTATAAATGATAGATGATTGAATATCTAGTTAATGTGAGTATAGTGTTGAAACTTGAGAGCATAATCGAATGCATCTATTTAAAAACCATAGAAACATCCTTTTTTCAATTCATTAAACATCTGTTGTTGCTTGTTGGTCCAAAAAAAGGTGAGATTCTTACGGTTCCCACAAAGTATCTAATTTAATGGCAATAGGGATTCAATATCTACAATACCGAAGCCCTATTAGTCTGGTTTATTTATTTTTTAACACTTCCAGGTTTTGCCTCAATATCGACGAACTTTCGTGGAGGATATATAAGATGTTTCCATGGAATTTCATCTATATATCGACGCATGTCTTCTATATGTTTCCATGAAGATGTTGAACTTGCCATGAAAGTTAGTGAAACAATTCGTGGATACTGCGACGCACGTTCGTGGAGCTATAGACAATGTTTCCACGCAGATGTTGAACCTGCCACGAAAGTTAGTGATGCAATTCGTGGATACTGTAACGCACATTCGAGGAGCTATAGAAAATGTTTCCACAAATGTTCATGGCAGGTTTAGCATCTGCATGGAAACATATAGAAGATGTGTGTCGATATATCAACAAAAATTCATGGGCGGTTTCAAATTCTGAAGATCTGAGAACTATTGTATAGGTGACATGTGGCCACTATGAATTGTTGCTATTACCATGATGGGGAATCTTCGTCTCTACATCCATGCAACTATTTCCACGAAAAAATGAAACCCGAATCGTTGCAACAGGGACAATAAATCGTGGCAATTACAACGAAAAATTATGGCAATTTTGACCATATGTACTAGTGGCTCTATTCAATCAACCATGGGGAAGGAATATGAAGGATTCCATATCATTAGAAAAGGAAAGAATAAAGAAAAAATAACAATGGAAAAAGGTTATCATGGCCATGTACCCATCCTAAGGAAAATCATGAGTTGAATGCAATGACAATGACACAAATATAAAGCGATTATATCAAGTATTAAAAAATAATGAAGAATCAATCGAGCCTAATGAAAATGGGAAGCTCCATCTGGGATCCCCGATGTCGATTGGAAAAAATTGAGACTCGGAATTATATGATTAGATGATTGAAAACTATGAATTCCAAGCACAAGAATGTTGGATGATTGAAGCCATTCCCCAACACTTCATGCGAAAATGCTTTTCTATCTCTATAATCCCCAAAGTATTTGAAAACAAAGCAAGGGAGTACCCAAATTTGTTGTTGACTAGAAATGAATGGACCAATATACCATTGTTTCATTGTAAGGAACGTGAATCACCATCTAGTCATGTTGACGAAGTTTCTAAAAATGTGGGAGAGAGAGGACGACTAAAAAGTTTAGTCGAAACCTTCAGTGGCAAAGCCACTCATTGGTGGGACACTCATTAGTCCTGTCTTCAAAGTTGGACGAAAACCTCAACTTACATTATCGAGCGATTTGGAGGAAAGAATTTGACAGCACAGGTAGAAATTCCTAAATTCACCCAAGAACAAGATCTAGTCGACCATATCAATACCTATTAAAAAGAGTGGAAAATACTTGACGATCATGATGAATGGGCTTGGATACATATGCTCCCAAGTAAATTAGACAACCTACCTAGTAAATTGTACAAGATCAAAGAATCACAAGGTGAAACATTTAATTGGCAGTCTCTTAAATAAAATTTCATTAAATATTTTTCATTTACTCCCACTAAAGATTGTCTTAAAGAAGTTGTGTAGGAAATTCAAAATTTTATTAAACCGAAAAAACGATCTGTCAGTGTAGTCAGAACCACACCTACTCATCGGTTGAGCACAAGTTGCACTAATATCATGACCGATCAAAATTAGCAAGTCCACCTCCTTTCTCACTTTGACATATAAAATGATAATACCTTAGGGAAAAGTTTCAGATGGAAGAAATATCACACTTGCACAGTTTATCCAATTAAATTAGTCATGAAAGTATCTACCGAAGATAAGGAAGAAGATGGAGAGCTCAAAGAAAAAGAATTTTCCCCATCCTTTACAAAATTTAAAGAAGAATAATGACTCATTGACAAATCAAAAGCACATGAATGGATGGATGCAGAAATCAATATGAAAGAAGTCAAAATATCCATCGACGATAGACCTAAGTTAGCGAAAATTGGTATTACTAGTTGGAGCACCAAACAATAGAGATAGAAAATCTCCTTAAAGAATATCAGGACATGTTTTCCAAATATTATAAAAACTTAAAACCCTTAGTAAAAGAAATGGGAGAAATGAAGATAGATATTATGCCAGATGCAAAACTTGTAAAGAAGCGACCATACAAATTATCCCACAAATGTAAAGATATAGTTAAGAAAGAAATATAAAATATGATATCCATCGGAATCATATATCTAGTTGATCAGTCGGAATGGGATATCCCAATGGTCATCCATCCTAAGAAGCATGAACAAAAAAGGCTTTGTATTTGCGTCAATTTCAAAGGATTAAACAGAGTAACCCTCACAAATCTATTCCATGTTCCTTTCATAGATTGAATTATCAACAAAGTTGTAGGCAACAAATGTTTCTCCTTCATAGATGGATTTTTAGGCTAGAATCAAGTGCATAGAAAAAGAGGATCATCATAAGACTACATTTGCATGTGAATTTGGGTCATTCGCATACAAATTTATGTTGTTTGGCTTGAAAAACAAACCTGTAGTATTTTCCAGAATCGTGATTAAATCTCATCAGGGGTTCTCATATAAACCTATCGTTGTTTACTTCAATGACTGGACCATACATACCATGCTAAGACATCATGTTTATTGGTTTTGACTAATTTTATAAAGATGTTGATAGATTCAACTATCATTAAATATCAAGAAATGCATATTTTCCATGCCCATTAGGAAAATTTTGGGCCATGTTGTCTGTAAAGAAGGAATCAAGGTCGACTTGGAAAAGTTAAAAGTCATCCTCAGCTTAAATCCGCATGTGAATCCTAAACACGTCACAATACTACTAGGACATATAGGGTACTATCGAAAATTCATTTGACATTATTCAAATATGACGTCCCCCTAGAGGAGCTGCTCAAAATAAATGTTGAGTTTGCATGGAAAAAAGAATGTGCAGAATCATTTGAGCTTCTTAAACATAAGCTAGTAGAAGGCCTGAACCTATGATTTCCAAATTGGTCCAACAAGTTTCATGTACACATCAATGCATCAGGTACTAGAGTTGATGCAATACTCACCCAACCATGCGATGATAGGATCGACTATTCAAATGCATATGCCAACCTAGAGTTAAATAAAGCTAAGAGAAATTATTCAACTACAGAGCTATGTTGGAGAGACATTACCTTATGCCCACCTGTTTAGAGTTGAAGACATATCAACTGATCTAGAAAACATAGCTCGATTCCTGCAAGAAGGACAAGCTCTGGAAGGGATATCCGAGAAGAAAAATAAAATATTAGCTATGAAAGCACCACCATACACTTTAATTAATGGATCCTATACGAATTAGGACAAGAAAACATACATCGTCGGTGTGTCCTTGACCATGAAAAATATGCCATCATCGATGAAGCACATTTAGGGTCGATAGGAGGACACTTTCAAGTTGACACAATTGTTAAAATGATATTGTAAGGGGGATTATGGTGACCAACATTGAATAAATACTTCAATAATTTTATCAGTAAATGCAATAGATGTTAGCAAATGGGACGATCACGATGATGAAATGAAATATCATTAATATTAGTTAACCCAAATCTAACATTTGAAATATGGACCATCGACTTTGTTGGTCCATTCTTGATGTGTGACCAACAAGTGGGCACCGAATACATCATCATTGTATTTGAATGTGTCACTAAATGGCAAAAAGTAGAACAAGTTGAAGTAGGTACATGTGAATTCGTTGCAAAGTTTATCTATGAAAACATTGTTACCAGATTCAGATGTCCCCTCACGTTAATCAGCAATAGAGGAACAAATTTTATTAATAAGATTATATCATTATTGCTTAAGGAATTTATGATAGTTCATCACAAGAGTTCAATATACCACCCCCAATCAATGAGATGATATTCACTAGCACGACACCATCAATAATGAGCAACTTTAAAATTTCTGCACCTAAGGGATCGCCATTTGGTTTGGCAAGGGATAAAATGATTCCTGAAATTTGGTTCCAAGTGGTAAAAACTAAGTGTGATAGATGGAGAGTTCCCAAGCTGATCCATCATAGATTACCCTGGTTGGCCCACATCTAGCTTGACCTCGACGACACCGGGGTCTAGTACCTATGGGGTGCAGGAGGATATGCACAACAACTCGATTACTATCTGAATGTCCAAATATTATTTTATGATCTATCTAGGCAGTCGAATACTATAATCCTTGTTCAAATTATGGCTTGGTATCCATAGCCAAAGATTCTTTTTTCCCTAATGGACAACGAAACTAAAGACCAATACGAGACTACTTTAGACATTACAACATTTGTCCCAGAAGATGATCCACCAAAACAACATCTATCAATTGTTCCATCAAGCAATCAAAGTAATAACTAGTCGATGAGGCGACATGAGAGTTGACTAAAGAAGAAGAAGAAGAGGAAATGATTATTAAATAAGGATTCAAGCCTAACTTCGACGAACCATGCCTGAAGGAGAAGCTCGACCGAGTTGTCGAGAATATGCTCACATACCAACAAAACATCAAAGGAAAAACCACACATCAACAATCTAAGAAGAGGACGCTACTATTGAATTATGTAGTTGAGGAGGATGTAGCAAGTCTTTGAGAGCAGGCTAAGACCATCATGATTAAAGCAACTAAGAATAAATTTACCACGGAGCTGTAGATCTACAGAAAAATTTTGCAAAACAAAGAAGGCCAGCACCATCGATAGCATCAAAGGAAACCACTTGACCACTACCTCCCCCTCAAAAAAAGAATAAAAATGAAATTAACTCAAAAGTCTCATGAGAAGGAACCAGTTGATGTATAATATGAGACCCCACCTCCATCCCCAACTCGTTTAGAAGAATAAATTCCCCAGTATGCAACATCAGCTACTCCAACCTTAACTATAATGCCTGATGATACCAAACTTCTTAATACTCTATCAAATGTATTCCCTGAATTAAAGCAGTTAAACATGATCTGACCAATCCCTGAAGGCACAAATTATCCAATTTAGTTAACCATTTTACCTCCACCCCCAACGCATATTTCCAAGTCTTCAAAGAAAACACTTCAACTTCCTCAATCAAATCCCTCATCAAGCCTAAAATTTTGTCATCTGCAATATCTTTGTCATCTGTCACTTCACTTGTTTCATCGACCATGTCACGTCTCTTCTTCACCAATTTTTTTGTTTTAAAAGTTCTATTAGCTAAATAATTCTCAAAAGCATGTAATCTAAGTTTTAATTATAACTTACTTAGCTTTTAATTTCATGTGCACTATACTTAAACTATTACTTATGTTGATTTTAACATAAGTATCAATATGTGACCAACTCCTATGTTTAACCTTGGGTAACCCGTACACAAAATGTCTAACATATATAACAAAATCATATGCAAACTATTTGTATAACAACTAAACACTTAAATGTTATGCCACCATAGAGTGTATGTACAAACATCATTTGTATCATTTTAATGAACATAAACTATATTGCAATTCTAAAACATTATTACTATGTATTATAAACATTTATAGTTTATGCGAATACAAACCAATTAACATATAGTTATAGGTTACAATCATATTACTAACATATGAACTATGCTAACACTATAACTATACCCTAGATTTATCCTTGTAATGTAATATCCCTCTTTTGTACCCTATTATCTTAGTTGTATATTTTACTTGTTTTTCTGGTGAGGAGCTCAAGGCCAAGGCCCCACCATTAAAAAAACTTTGTGAAGTTATGTGGGTTAAATTCCTATGTTGTAGATTGTAAATCTAAGAGACGAGAGGAAACGGCGCAACTAAGCATCGAAAACTTAACCTTTTGGGGGAAAGGTATGGTCAAGGAAAGCCTTGATAATCTAAACGATTATGTCTAGGTGCTTGTAGGACAAAATGGTTGAATCTATAGTTATTACCCTAATACTTTCTTACAACGTCCTAATACAAGGACATTAGCTTTTCATCACAAAAAAATGAATAAGCAACATTTAGGACCTATGTCTTGGCATGACGCTATATGCTATGGATGATTTACAAATAAATTATCCTAGTTACCTTTAATTATTAATCCTTTCTGGCAGGAGAGTGCTAGAGGACTCGATAATTTCCTAAGCTAAAAAGAAGCTTAAACGTATTAATTAAGATTTAGTATATCCTTTATATTTGAATATAAGATATACATTGAAACACTTAAACATAGTGGTTGTAGTTATATATATATATATGTGGTTGTTGGATATATTTATATATGTAAATATAAGTATATAGTTTTTAATATATTTATATATATTTGTATGGTTGATTTATCTGTGAAAATATAAATATATAGTTTTTAATGAACTTATATATATATATTTATATATAAAGGATTGTGGATATATTTGCATGTGTAAATGTATATATATACTAAACTACTTGGTACATTTCGTTGTATGAGAAAAAGGGGTGTTGCATTAAGTTAGTGCATATATATGTATATAGTTATATATATGTGTAAAGGCAAAACTAGTGATGTTATATATATAAGATCTAGTGAACAAAAGGGAGCACTCCCATGTATTTGCAAAGTAATAAAAGAAAATGATGGAGAAGAATCCGATGGAGAAATCATTGTGAGTTTGTCTCCTGCGTGGAGGGACAAACTTGATAAACTGTCAGCTGTCTCTTAGGATCCAACGTTGGGCGGATTGAGCGAGGAAGGAGAGTTTATAATTTAGAGGCTCGATCCTGTTGGGGAGAGAGATGTTTTTGGATATTTAATTATATAATGTTTTCCTACTGTTAAACTTTAGCTGGAGCGCAGCGATGGGGGAAGGGACGACCCAATTAGAGGCCCAATCCCTGTTGAAGTTATATACGTTGATATATGAATATACATTTTGTTTTCCTGCTGTTAAACTTTAGCTCTAGCGCAGCGATGGGGGAAGGGACGACCCAATTACAGGCTCGATCCCTGTTGAATTTATATGCGTTGATATATGAATATATATTTTTTTTCTTGTTGTAAAAGTTTAGCTATGGCGCAGGATTTGGGGAAAGGATGGACAGAGTGGAAGACTGATCCCTATTTGATGGACATATACTGATTTACGATTTCCTGTTGTTCATTTTTAACTATGGCGCAACGATTGGGGAAGGGACGACCCAAATTGAAGGTTCGATCCCTGTTGATGGTTATAGTTACGGTCTTATATATATATATACTTTTTCTGTTGTTGCGATTGTAGATTTATTGTAAAGTTTATATGTATACCTCTTTCCTGGGAAGAATATCATAGCGATCTCAGGATTGTTTTGTGAAGTTATTTCTGTTGCTGCGATCTCTTGAGCTGGGAGAAGCTTGGCGTAGGGAGAGGACGGCCCCATAAGAGGCCCGATCCCACCGTCTGAATAATCGTTGATACTCAGATTTAAAATATTGTGAGCATTGTTGTGAAGATGCTCTGCTTAGAGAAGGACGACCCCACGAAAGGGTTGATCCTAAAGTTTTAAACTCTGTAATATATATAGGTTATATGCTATGTTGTGTCATCTATGCTTATATATTACAGGCCATGTTAGCTTTACTTATATATTATCTATTGTGTTAGTTCTGCGTGCACGAATCCGAGGGGATGAGGAGGCTTAAAACTCAATCCCAAGTTTAAACCCCTGTATGTTATTACTCCATATAATCTCTATTATATATGCAGAATGATGTGGGCGTTGTTACACAGAGATTTGGGTATTGATCCTGGTTAAACTCTTTTCATATACTTTTCTTTATATATTGAGATCTCTGTGTAAACCCTGGAAACTCTATTTTTTTTTGGACACATATCTTTGTGCCATCATGAAACTCAGCTTATGCTTTAGAACAGAGAGGTCTTTAATATTGCTATAGGTAGTAGCGTTGAACCTAGGTAGAAGCTCAGTTAAATATTTTAGAAGCTCAGTTAGATATTTGTAATATTGAGATCTCCGAAGTAAACGTGGCACATGTATGCGATTTTAGTCTAGAGATGGTTTTCTGCCAAGCTAGACTTAGAACACATATGAATTATCCGAGAGAATCGGTATAGTTTGATGCAGTGTTGAAATGTCTCGAAATTTCTCTCATAGAGAGGCGATGAGACAGTGGAAAGAAAATGTGGCAACCACTGTGTTGCGAGATGTAACTCTTTATTTGAATAAATAATAAATGATGCAACTCTCTTTGTGGACGTAACCCATAGATTTCGGTAAACCATGTATAAGGATCTCTTGAATCTCTTCTTGTGTGCTTGGTTGTTTGTTTAAACTAGATGCATCATTCTTTAAAACATGCAAAAGTTATTCAATTCCTTTTATAAAATGAGCAAATGTTGTTGTATGAATAGAAATGTTTATAACGATAATGCATACAAGAAGAATTAGCATGAACGAATATACCTGTAATTAGGGAGGCTTGAACATTCTTTTATTGCACTCGCTTTCTGGATATATAGTTACATGAAGTTTTCATTGAATTAAATGAAAACGTGTATGCTTAACTATTTTGGATATAGAGAACTTTAAAAATTTAACGAATCATATTCAATGCTTTGCAATTGAAGTAATCATTATTAAAAGATATTTGAAAAAGTCACTAAATTACTGACTTGAATTTGCAGGTATGTTACATGTAAACTCTAGGCTCATTATAATATAACATATGCATATAAACGTTTTTATATGCAATATAAAGTAATATATAAAATGGTGTGCAAATACAATGTCAACATAAAATCGAACCTAGGTTATAAATGTGCTTATATTACATTAGCAGCGACTATGTAAACCAAATTTGATTATTGTTTAACTTTATTGTTTAACCGTCGATATGATCATAGTTTATAATATATAATATATATATAATATAACTATGTACCAAGATAATGTATAAAGTACGTTAATACATGTATGATACAAATCATTACACCAAAACCCTGAGGTGTTAGTGAAGGATTCCCACTAGGATCTCAACATCCCACCACGCTCCGCAGTCCAGACTCTAGGTTGGATGTGTGCCCATACGGTGGTGTCCCCTTTGAGTTGTACAAGCCCTGGACGAACACTACAATGTCGACGTTGCCACCCACTCTGTGACTCGAACTTGGGTGGAGGATTTGATACCTAATGATACGAACCATTACACCGAAACCCCGAGGTGTTAGTGAAGGCCACCCACTAGGACCTTAACAATGTATCCATGCTAAACCTACGATGAGGCCACGCAGACATTATACACATAAAACCAATGTTTTAAACCCGTCTTGGGTTACCAACCTGGAAGGTGACTACACACTAGACAGCACAAGTGTTTCAACACTCAGCCAGGGATGCCACGCTCGTGTTCTAGCTAGCCCACTCCCGCTACCACACGATTTTGTCAACTTCTATGCCACTGCAATTAAACTCACCTACTGGTTAATAAGTTTGATGGCAATCTCGATCGTTGATAATGATATGGGTCATGCCAATTGGAAAACGTGATCAAACTTACACCATTGATCTTGGTCTACTTTTTGGAGGCCATCAACCTTACTGTACTTCGCATTAATGGAATCTTGTTAACCAGTCTCAGAGGTAAACACTTACTCCAACCGATATTACAACATTGGACAAAACCCCCGTTGCAAACAAAACTTTTCATTCTTTCTATGACCGGTGCTTCGCAGAGCACCTCTGCTCTATGTAGATGGTTCACACTAGAACTAGAAAGAAGGTGCTCCATTTTGTTATGAGAAAAGTGCAAGGTCTAAACAGCAGCTAGCTGGTGTGTCCACGTATGAACAGGTAAGGAATTAGTTGTTTAACGCATTGTTACATTTTTACCAGGTTAATCAAAATGTAAATCTTGTTGTTGGGATCAACCTCTCAAATGTTCCGAAGCAGGTGCGATACTACCATGATCTCGGTCCTCGCGTCTTCCCTATCCAAGTGTAAGTTTTCGTAACAAACAAAGTTTTCACACAGTCAAGTTTTTACATTAACTTTTTACTTTCCACAAACTAAATTCTCGTTTAAAAAAGCATGTGCAGGTGAAGTAGAACGCTGAAGGATTGCTGGATAAGACCTACATCTAGCTCCACGATCTGGGAAAGAACGGATCTCATTGACATCCAGGTAACCCTTCATCTCCATGTGTCTCGGGTGTAATCTACCCTTACAGTTAGAGATGGGTTACGTAGAACATTTGGTTAATTTACTAGCTGTAGAATGAAACAAATGGCCCTCGGCCTTGTTCTCTTTTTTGTATACGGCTGTGTTGAATCGTGTTGAGGGGTCTTCACGGCCTGTAGGTGAACGTATTTGTTATAAAGAAGAACATGTAATGTAAATACTTTATTAACCTGTAATATGTTGGCTCGACCACATATGTGTGTCATTGGCTCTTAAAAACTCGTTTTTAGTTATGCTCTCAAAGGAATGGTTCCATCTTTGAAATAGATGTGAAAATGGTCTGGGGTTTAGCTATTTTGGTTTTATACATAATTTATATGAATTTGTAACAACGTTTAAACCCTAGCGTAGCGTAATATACAGAGTTTGTTTATTACATGTTTGATCTCTGTCTCTAGTTTTCTCTTTAAGCAATGAACAGAGTTACTATGAGGATAAATTCACATTCATTTTTAAATTGCAAAATAACTTATATAGATATGTTTACTGTGTATTCGTGAAACGATGAGTAACAAAACCCTGGCGTGTAATGTATTGTCTACAACGTTTAAATTCTAGAAAAATCGTTTTAATGTTGATTCTATCCTTTGTGTATTGTTTTGGGTTTCAATAATAATGGTCGAAGCTCGAACATGGAGTTCGAGATCCCATGCCAAAGGTAATGGCATAAACATATAAAAAGATAAAAAAACAAATTAAAATGGTTCATCCCGAAAATAAATGGTAAATGTATACAGATTTGATAGAAAAGAATTTGAGTTTCCATACTGAGAATAAATAGCATTTATATATAGAGTAGATAGGGAATTATAACTCTGTCGAGTAATGGAAAAATCAATTTAAGAACATGTATTAATACGTTGTTTAACGTATTTGTGCAGTTATGAAAATATAGAATAATAAATTTATGTATTGCAAAAGCTTGACATGTAAACCTTATAGTTTACATGTCTTCTTCAGTTCTGCCAGAAATTAAAGATAAACACAATCTCTGTCAGGGTCAAGATCTGTGGAATAAAAGCATTTAATATATTCGATGTATCTATAACCGATAACATAAACAATGGTTATTCTATGATTCCTGTCTCAAGATTATATATCATTATTCCTCTTAAAATTTTGTCTACACACCGTACACATAAGGTGTTCAGTCCTACCTTAAACATATATTACAATTTCTGAAGGAGCTTAATTAGATCCCCAATCTGTACAATATTACAAATAAATAATAATCTATACAACATCCATACTCAGAGTTCAATATAACAATATATTCTTATTCATATTTGGTAAAACAAATATTTTAAAAGTAAATCAAAAATATACATAAACAAACCATAGAAAATGTTCCATAATAATTATCATGTAAATACAACATATAAACTTATTTGTATTCTGATGAACAGTGGAACGTAGTCACAAACCTCCCAGCCTTAGACCAGCAAGCCTCCCTTGCTCTCGTGGTCACCCTCGAGCTGAGTTCACAGTCCCTCTGGGTCAGAGTTTATATTTTATTTTCCCTTAACTTGTTCCCCAAGTTATTTATAAAATGTATGTGGCAGCAGGAAACCCAACATCCAACGTAGTACTCCTGAGCTCTAGGATGCTCCAGGGACTTTTAAGTCTCTGCACTTAAGAGAACAACCAGTCACAGCCTATTCAGAGTAATTGCAGTGCTCCTGCATACTTGTGGTAGTGCTCCTACCTGAACACAGCTAGTGTCCAAGTTATACCCAGCTGCTATGATTTCTCTTTTTCTGGATCAGTTTGTGCTCCAAACTGCCCCCATTTCATTGTCTTCATTAGCTCTAGTTATTTGATCCCCTGCTCCCTTTCTCTCCTATGTGAAAATGATAATGTGTGAATGAATTCCTCTTTTCTCTTTTTATCTCCTTGGTGTGAGTTCTCTTAATTTGTATTTCTTTAATTCCATTATTATCCCTAAACTTTTCTGTGGGCTTTACAAGTGTCTCCATAATAATTTATCATTATTATTTTATTTGGTATTTATCCTCCAAACCCATAGGAACTGTGACTCTCATCTCATTAATGTGCTGGTCCACATGGTCATCAGAAATTATCTTCTCAAATTTCTAATGTCTCATAAGTAAAATGAAATAATACTTAACAAAATATAAAAGGGGTTATAAGTCCAAAATTTGGGGTATTACAGACCATCACTCCTTTCAGCTTGAACACCGTCGTGACCATCACTATAGCCCCTTTGAAAATTTTACCACCATCGGACTCAGTTTCTATGCATACTATAGTTGAAACATTCATTCCCTCGACTGGTTTGTTACATGTTCCATCGAATTCTTAGCAGACTACTTCCATATCCACCACATCGTCGATCGTAGTCCCAACTATTTCGTCAACCCCCACCTCAACCATTATCCAAACCCTATCTTAGTCATCACTTCCATTCCCTTGACCAATACCATTTTAGTCCCATCGACTTTACCAGTATCGACTTTCATAACATCAATGAGATTCACAACTATTCCAACTCAGTCTACATCAGTTGGTCAACAGATAACTTTAACCAACGAAGCAAGTCAACGACAGAGCTCATGAAAAGTAGATCAAATCAAGTAGAAGAAAACTAAATCTTACGCAAGGATCACAGTAACAATGTAGCAGGACTGAAATTGTTGATGTATTTGTAACTTCGGAAGATATTCACTTGTATATTGTAATTGTACTTTATTGTATCCCCAATGGAGATGTATTATTCCTCCTATTGGAAGTGTCATCAATTGTACTTGCAAGTGTCGCAAGTTATATTCTAAGTGTCATAAATTATACTTGATGGGTTATTAGACCACCTTGATGGGGTCGACCCTGTATGAGTCATGTGCATTAAAGGGTTATTAGACAACCCTAGTGGGGTCGGCCCAGATAGTATTATGTTAAGTGGTTAAGTTGAGGCCGACCTAGTTGAGTAAAAGTCAAGTGAAAGTTAGTGTATAAATAGAGAGTGTGTCTCTCTCATTTTACACATTCTATTATTCACTCACTTCGCATTAGTGAGAGAAGAGGAGGGTGCACACAAGTGGAGGAGGAGCATGCTGCTGAAGATATCTATATATTGGGTTTGATCATGGTGATCCTTGTATTGATGCTTATTCTATCTCTGAGGAAGTTGCGGGTTTTTTCACCTTCTTGGTTTTGCCCGGTGAAATGTTTTGTGTCTCTTGTCTCTTGTCTCTTATGCTTGATATGTTGTACATGTTGTTCTTTCAGTTAAGATCCTATATCTATTGAATTAAATGATGAAAAAATAACATGGTATTAGAGATATCCTGAAGGAAGGCATGCTATGGCATTTATGAGACTTGTTGCGCTTGCGACAAATTGGAATCTAGGGCTTGATATAGAAAAAAACCAGTCATCGTAGAACTTTTGCTATAAATCCATTTTGGCAAAGGTTCAGGATCTGAAACTTTTACAGGTCGAAGGTGACATCACCATGTACCTTGTGTCCTAAGCACAGCATCTGATTCGTTGTACTTTGTGAGATATGATCCGTACAATCTAGGGTTTCTGCCTCTTCCAGATCTCAGTCATAAATAGGTGACCCAGGAAAAAAGGTCACAACTTGGGCTAGGAACCTCCAAATGAAATTTCGTAACATTTGACAGGTACGGAATGTAATATAATTTCACAAGTCCTCTTTTTAGAGGCCGAAATTGAACCAATGACACGTGGCACACCGTACAACTTGGCTTTCTTGTTTTATCCCATAAACAGGTCACGTTGCGACACTTCGAATAACTCTCTCTCAGAGAATCCAATTGAGGTCAGACCTGTGGGGTTTGAAAAATGACAGGTTAGGCCACCAGAGGCCAAAGTTTCAGACCCTGTGGATTTATAATTTCAGAGATGCACCAGAAACAATCAGGTGCATATTTCTACCAAAATAGAATTGGATTCTAAGCACCTTCATTCTTGGCTTGTCATTGCTGCGGGAATTTAGGGCTTCGGAGAAAATTGGATTTTTTGGAATCGGAGACCACAGCTGAATTATGTTCATCAAAATCGAAATTTAGAGACCAAGATCAAATTTTTTGGTTGGGCAGAAGGTCGGGCTTGATCAAACCCTAGTTCGGGATTTTGATTGGAAAGGTGGAAAATTAGGGCTTCTGCAAAAGTTGGAATTTTTGAAATCTGTGACCATGGCTGGAAGATCCTCAAAAAAATCGAAGTTTAGACCACAAGATCAAACCTTTTGGATGGGAAGAAGACCGGGCTTTATCAAACCCTAGTTCGGGATCATGTCCAGAAGATCCGGAAGCTTCAAAGGCAATTTTGAAGGGTCAAATTTTGCAATTTTCAAAATTGAAGTATACCAGCTTGATCAGCTCAGCATGGCGCATATTTTCATCCAATTATAAGTTTGAAACTCAAAGTTTGAATTTTTAGGGTTTCTCTGACAAACCCTAATCCAGCTCCAGATCCAGTTTCAGCAAATCAAAGTGGATTGGGTTAATCCTAGAAGAGAATGAATTGGACACCTGCATAAGTGAAGAAGTTCCAATTCCAGAGGAAGATGAGGCTAAGGCCTTACATAAGAATGCTACAAGCAATCTCGACAGGTATGACTTGAGGAGATACAGGTATGTTCATGATTAAGTTTATGATATGTTCGTCTTCATACTATTTAGGTTAGTACAATCTTGATTAATGTTAGACTTGCCTTATCATCCTAGTCAAAGTATGAATGCATGTGAATGATAGAATACATTCATTATGACACTTATGATTATACTAATGCATTGTGGTGTTGTATGAGGATGATATTGTCTGCTAACATGAAAGGTACATCAAGAAAGACAAATCAAGTTCTAGATCAAGAACATATGACCATGGTGACATGAAAACAAAGACTCATCCATAGTCATGGATCACATAGAAGCTCTACTTACGATGTATGTATAATTTTGGTTCTACAATGGTCAACTTATGAGTTATGCAGGTTACTAGCACAAGTCTTTGAAGAAGAACAAAAAGACATTATATGGGTATATTAGACATAACTAGCAAGCATTATAATCTAGGTATGTTTTTCCTATATCAAGTTAGAATCCTTGTGTTAGGATATTATACTTTTGTATGAATGATAATGAAAGTTAGAAGTTTAAGTAATCAAGGGTTTATGCATATTATGTTTCTTACTTTGATTGATGATATGACTAACCAGAAGAGTCCTATGGTCAAATAAGATTATGCATGAATAAAGAAGTCTTCCCTGGAACCTTGAATACTAACGCTTATTACCTATGTATGAAATGATCATGACAATACATATTTAAGATTATTTAGAATTATAATGTTTTTATTGAGATTATACTAATGAATGTATGATTATGTATGAGATCTTGAGGATGACACAATGATGACACTAGCGCACACTTAAGCATGCATAGTGGTCCAGGATGGATATAAGTTCAAGGACAGGTAATCCTGGAAGCTAAGATCAAGAGGGAGTACACTCTAGTAGTTCCTGCAAGGAAGCAAAGATTGAGAGGGAGTCCACCCTACAACTAAACAAAGATAAGTATTTGAATTATCATTTCTTATTACTTAAATGATGTTGTTCATTCATGTACATACTTATGTTTCTATATTTAGGTTGTGTATTTTGCATATTAGAATAATTGCATTAATGAACAGTATACTACTAATATGCATGTAATGGGTAAGTGGCCTATGGTACTGTACAACATTCCATTTCTACTTATCTAGAATGAAACCTCTTTGCTAACATGTTGGGAGTTGTGCACACTCTTAACAAATGTTCTGGTAGAGATGGAAGGCATCTAGAAAGTTACCATGTGAATACGGGATATGGATAAATGTTGTATTGAAGCATTGGCTAAGATAATTGCATGACTGTATGACATATATTCTTATGTGTAAATTTTTGTTCTGAAAACTATGAGAAGTTTCTAATCATGCAATTGAATTTGACTTGTAGGAAAGATCGTGTACAATCACCTACAAAAGAAGGACTACAACATTTGTTCTAGCAAACAATGTTCAAGAAAACTATCTATGGAAGATATTGAAGAATTTGAAGTTCCCAAGATCAGGGATGTAGTAATAGAAGGATGCCATGATCAAGGAGTACCAGTTGATCATGAAGAATGATGTCTGGGATGTGGTCCTAAGGCCAGAAGGGAAGTCTATTGTGACTTCCAAGTAGATCTATAAGATCAAGCATGCTGCAAATGGTAGCATAGAGAAATAGAAAGCGAGTTTTTTGGCTTGTGGCTTCTCCCAGAAAGAGGAATAGAAGAGACTTTTGCTCCTATAGCTAGATACACTTCCATCAGATCAGTACTTGCTCTGGCTACAGTGATGAAATGGAAGATACACCAGATGGATGTCAAGACAGCTTTCTTGAAATGGTGTAGTCGAAGAGGAAGTGTATGTGGAGCAGCCACTCAATTTTGAGACACATGACATGGATTCATATGTGTGCAGATTGAAGAAAGCCCGGTATGGCTTGAAGCAAGCTCCTTGGACTTGGTATGGTAGGATAGACAACTTTCTATCCAGTTTGGGCTTTACCAAGAGTAAAGCAGATTCCAGCCTTTACTACAAGGTGGAGGAAGGCAATCCAGTGATACTTCTATTGTATGTGGATGACTTGTTTGTGACAGGTGAGGATAGATTGATTGCTGACATGAAGAGGAAGATTGATGCCAAGTTTGAGATGAAGGACTTGGCTATGATGCATTACTTTCTAGGCATGGAGGTGTGGCAGAGTGCAGATGGAATCTTCCTTGGACAACGAAAGTATGCAGTAGAGATCCTAAAGCAGTTCGGGATGATGGACTGCAATGCCATGGCCACACCTATGGCATCGAACCTAAAGCTATTGTGTGATGCTTCATCAGAGTTGGTTGATGTCACTATGTATCGTCAGATGATTGAGACCTTGATGTACCGAACGAGACCAAATATTTGCTTTGCGGTGAACACCTTGAGCCAGTTTCTGACAGATCCTAGACATGTTCACCTGATTGTTGTAAAGCATATTCTGAGGTACCTGAAGGGTACAGTTGATTATGGTCTCAAGTATGATGCGAATCAAAAGTTTAACCTGGAAGGTTATGTTGATTCAGTTTGGGCAGGCAATGCTACAGATAGGAAGAGCACTTCGGGGTGCTTCTTCAGTATGGGATCAGGTGTGATCTCTTGGTTTAGCAGGAAGCATTCCTGCCTAGCACTGAGTACAGCCAAAATAGAGTATGTCGCAGCCTGTTCAGCTAGTTGTGAGGCAATATGGCTTAGGAAGCTACGGTTTGAGTTCTCTAATCTCCCATTGGATGCTACCTGTATCTATTGTGATAACTAGAGTTGTGTGAAGTTGTCAGAGAACCCAGTGTTCCATGATAGGTTGAAGCACATCGAGATCAAATATCACTATATCAGGGATATGGTGCAGAGAGGAGCAGTGAAGCTCCTGTATGTTGCGATAGATGAGGAGGTTGCAGATGTGTTGATGAAACCACTAGCTAGAGTGAAGTTTGAGTACTTCAGGGAGAGGCTTGGTGTTCTTCATATTGAAGATACTTCGAGGAAGAAGTGATGGGACACATTTGCAGGAGCCATTCTAAGCATGGTGAGAGGAGGATCCTTCCCATGGCTGTGGATGTAAGCGCCGTGTGATGAGCATTAGGATGATGCTCCAGCTACTGCTCTGGATATGCATCAGCTGGATGTTTTGTATGATCATTTGGATCATGTATATGTATATGCATCAAGTGGATGCTTTGTATGATCAATTGGATCATGTATGATGACATGCATTAGGACGATGTAGTGACGATGATCAGGATGATCATGTGTGATGAGTATCAGGACGATGCTCTGGATGACATGCATCAGGACGATGCAGTGACGATGATCAGGATGATCATGTGTGATGAGTATCAGGATGATGCTCTGGATGACATTCATCAGGACAATGCAGTGATGATGATCAGGATGATCATGTACATCAGGACGATGTATGGTGAGTATCAGGATGATACTTTGTGGTTGTGGACAGGTTGTGCATATGAGCATGTAAGTTGACCTGGGAGATCTTGCCGGTCGTGCTGCGGCACATAAAGGATCCTGGGGTACTCTTTCGAGGCATTACTCTGGGAGGACATGTAACTAGACCTGGGAGATCTTGTCGGTCATGCTGCGGCACATAAAGGATCCTGGGATACTCTTTCGAGGCTTTGTCCTATGGCATGTAATAATCCCTAGAGATCCGATAGGTTGAGTAGTAAGCTCGTAATCAATCTTGGGATGCTCTTTAGAGTACTTGCAGGTTGCAAGATGCTCTTTAAAGGTTTTTCCTAACCACATGTAATCATCCCTAGAGATCCGATAGGTTGAGCAGTAAGCTCGTAATTAGTCCTGGGATGCTCTTTAGAGTACTTGCAGGTTGCAAGATGCTCTTTAAAGGTTTTGTGGTGTGGGGGTCACATGTAATACGTCCTGGAGATCCAGACAGGTTGTGCTAGTCACGTAAAAGGCCTCGGATTCTCTTTAGGGTTCTTGCTAGGCAAGACACCCTTTTAAGGTTTTGTGGAGATTACATGTAATCAGTCCTAGAGGTCCAGACAGGTTGTGCTAGGAACGCAAAAGTCCTCGGATGCTCCTTAGAGTTCTTGTTGAGCAAGACACTCTTTTAAGGTTTTATAAAGGTCACATGTGAAAGATCCTGGGAGATCCGATAGGTTGAGCTGTGTGCTCGTAAAAGGCCTGGGATGCTCTTTCGAGGTTTTGTTGACGCACGTAATTAGTCCTAGGATCCACAGGATGGCCAGCTCGCAGAGATGATGAAGACCTATAGGAGGCTAGGCCTACAACCAACATGAAAAATGGTTGGCTTTGTAGAACTTCCTATGACGAGAAGAATGATGAGATAGCCCAGTGATCAAGATGTCGAGTACAACAGCAGTGATGATGATCCAACTCCAGAATTGAAGACTTGTGCCTATATGTATTGATGACTTGTATCAAGGGAATACCTTCCTAGTTAAGAGGGAGTGTTAATGTATTTGTAACTTTGGAAGATATTCACTTGTATATTGTATTTGTACTTTATTGTATCCCCAACGGAGATGTATTATTCCTATGATTGGAAGTGTCATCAGTTGTACTTGCAAGTGTCACAAGTTATATTGTAAGTGTCGTAACTTATACTTGATGGGTCATTAGACCACCTTGATGGGGTTGGCCCTATATGAGTCACATGGGTTAAAGGGTTATTAGACCACCCTAGTGGGGTCGGCCCAGTTAGTATTATTTTAAGTGGTTAAGTCGAGGCCGACCTAGTTGAGTAAAGGTCAAGTGAAAGTTAGTGTATAAATAGAGAGTGTGTCTCTCTCATTTTACACATTCTATTATTCACTCACTTCGCATTAGTGAGAGAAGAGGAGGGTGCGCACAAGTGGACGAGGAGCATGCTGCTGAAGATATCTATCTCTTGGGTTTGATCATGGTGATCCTTGTATTGATGCTTATTCTATCTCTGAGGAAGTTGCAGGGTTTTTCACCTTCTTGGTTTTCCCCGGTGAAATGTTTTGTCTCTTGTCTCTCGTCTCTTATGCTTGATATGTTGTAAACGTTGTTCTTTCAGTTAAGATCCTATATCTATTGAATTAAATGATGAAAAACTAAGAGAAATTGCACTGACCACAAGCATTCTTGTACCCGCAAAGGCTTCAGATGAATAGTTAGATGAATTCCTTAAGGTTATTAATAAATTAAAGAATAAAAAATGGAATGATGCTATTACAAATTTAAAATCTTTGAAGAATGAGCAAGAGGTTGCATGGAAAGCATGCTTAGTGGAATTTGCACAAGTCAATGTACCACTAACACGACCTCATCCAAAAAGACTCCTCAACATAATTCAATGACTCTTTGGGTCTATTTTAACCTTCCTACAGCAAGTACTCGACCAGTAGAGCAAGTAGCAGGAGTTTGAAACTAATCTACTCATGGCCGACTAGTTTAAAGAATTTGAAGATTGGTATAAATACCTTCAAGAATACAGGGCCTTGGCAACTAAATTAACCATGGTATTGAACAATTGGTATTCATAATATGGGAAAATATACATTGAAATACAAAACACACAAACCACTATCCAGGATTTATATACTAGAAAGACTGCAACAGATCCAGAGACCAGTAAAATTTTAGGTGAACAAATTGGAATGGAATAAAAATGCATTTTAGCTATGCATAACAAGGCACTGTGTCAATGGATACATGAATCCAAGACTACACAGGGAGAATTCAGTTGCATATACACATTAATGTGTGTTGTCAAACTTCAACACCAATATCTCAGTCCCAACCTTCAGAAAATACAAAATAGCCCATTGCTAGAGAAATTTTTACAACTCTTAGAAATTACAACAGTCAACACAAATATACAATTTGTTCTAGCGAACTTGGAAGATTTTCAACAATGCCTTACTATCTCTGTCGATGCCATACTTAAAGCCTGTGTTGAAGCCAATCCACCTAGTGCAACATCCACTTCTCATCAACCATGAAAAATTAAAAGTTTTTTTTTCTTAATTTTTTTATATGTACATCTCCCTGGTCTCTTCGGGACGAAAAAGGATTTTGGGGTGGGGGAGATATTGGAGGAGCCTAGTCAATGGGTCAACTAGGTCCTCCTATCCTACCACATAATTGTCTCCTAGTCTAGTCGAGTCAGTTAGGATGACATGCAGAAAGTTAACAGTTATAACCATCTAACTAATTGTACACTGCATATATATAGGTTGTTGAGCCATTATGTGTTAGAGATGATTATCCCTCATTGTACATTATGGCCTTATGATACAATATAAGACTTGTCATTGGTGTGACCACTAGTTCTTCTTCTTCACTCTCTTTATGTATGCATATTCTCATATATGATTATATGTTTATAATGCACTACTAGTAACCACATGTAATCTCATAGATTACAACAATCTTAATGCCCAAGATAGATAAATCTCGATTTAAAATAGAATTACTCTAGTTTTAGAATATTAATGCAAATTCATAGTGCTACAACCCAAGGTTGAGCCATCTATATTTTAAGAAATAAAAAAATAAAAACTTTAACCATGTATATTTTAAAAGATGATTTTAACTTGCATAGTGCAAAGATAACTATATAGATGCATATATGTATACACCAAAATTTATAAAAACATGAGTTACACAAACACACCACAAACCTAAGGTCAAAATATGAAAGGAATGAGAATATGATTTGAGTTACACAAACACACCACAAACCTAAGGTCAAAATATGAAAGGAATGAGAATATGATTAGAGGTAGAGGCATTGTGACATCGAAGATTTTGGTTATATATAAAAATCTACATTTCATTGTTGTTTTACTAAGTTTAAAGATTCCATATCTACTATTGTATGTCACATCTCAACTAAATTGGATTGTAGAATTGACATTTCAAGGTAATCATTAAATAAAAGACTCTTATAAAGTAATGGTTCAGTACTATGCCATTCAAGTTTTAACTAAAATATAGTATTGATATATTTTGTTTGGTAAACATCTACGTTTGAATTATTTGTTTATGTACGTTAGGTGTTTTTTTTTTTTTTTCTTATTCATTTTGATATTTTGTTGGTTTCAATGTCATCTTTTATAAGTTTTCTTTATCTTTGTGGGTCCTTTTTGGCTTGTGAAACTTGTTATATATGTAGCATCTTTAATAATTACAAGTCACAAATTTATCACGAGCTCTTACTCATTTGAATACATTGTGGACTTTTTAGTATCACATTTTTTAGATCATCCTTATCTTCTCAAACTACTTTGTTGGTCCTCTTTAATTTGTGGTTGCTATCTACATAAAGTATATACAAATATTTTCTACACTAACATATCTCACAACCAAAAATCTATTCCAAGTTGGTATAAATTTTGTTAAACCACCTCTAAAACATGAATAATACTTTAATTTTTCCAGTCATACTTTCTAAGATTTCCATATGAATTCATGAGTGACTAGATTAATAAAATAGAATGTCGATATCATATCAAATTATGAGTGGCATACAATAAACATTCTACTAACATAATAAAATGATAAGAAAAAGCTCATACATAAATGTAGATATTTAAAAAATAAAAATAGAAACTAATAAAACACATCAAAAACCATTATAGTATGTCTCAAGTAAAAGAGAAAGATTTAAAGGTGTTCAAATAATTTAATTGATTCAAACACGTGCGGATTATTAGCTTATAGATAATATTGAGTATCATTTTTTTAATTATTTCATTATCATACCTTTTAAATCTCTTTCAACTTTAAATCTCCTACTTTATAGATCATATTATATTGTCACATTTTGTAGGTCATCTTGAATTGTAATTTTCTAGTAATAAAATTATAAGATAAGGGACGTATACTAAATACAAATATGCACAGCTGTACAAGTAATACCCTCTTAGTCGATGTGGACCTATTACGCTTGCACTAAAACGTGGGTGCTGATAAGGACACGTGACACGGTTACGTTTCACTTGTGAACTTTGCCACGTGGAAACGAGTTGGATAATAACCGACAATATCTTGGTCAAAGATTTGACCAACTGCAGTTCTCAGAGATTCGGAAAAATAATTTTGTTAATTAAATTATTATTAACAGCAGGTATTTGTCCGTTTGAATTAAATATAACGGCGCGCATGTGGATATTTACAACGGTTACATGTATGGTTTAAATATATGCAGTTAAGTTTAATTTAAAAATAATTAAGCAGAATTTTGAAAAATCTTGAACGACTTCGGAATCCGGATTATAATTATAATTTTTTGTTTTAGCCTGAATTTTTAAATAAAGAATATAAAATACACCGTAAATTTAGGGTGGGCAAAGCAAAATTAAATGTTAGATTGGATTTTATTTAGTTATGAATATAGTTATGGCACAGTTGACATGTGCCCAACGAAGAATCTCCTGTCATTTAATTTAACTTCTGTCTCTAAAGGAAGACGACAAAGAGTACGAATTCCAAAGTAATCGATGACATGTGAAGAGTAAAAACCTTAATGTCCTTTGGTTGAATGGTCAATTACATGATGATGTATTTATAATAATTTTTTAATATATGAAAATTATAATTTTTTTTAAATAATTAGAATATTTTTAAATTTAGATCTTATCAAAAACAATTATTAGATTTTTGATCAAAATCTATAAAAAATAAAATAAAAAACATAGAATAAATTGGTTACTCCATTTATATTTATAAAGAAGTTTTTCAACTTTATATAATTGTACTGGTTAAAATTTTTGCTAGAAATTGCTATTTTTGCATTTTTATAATTTTAGTAAGTGGGATTGTCTAAACTAGACTAATTGTCCAATTGTAAAACTACCCAGATCACCCAAATTGCAATCTGAGTAGTCGAAATTGGAATTTTGGAAAGAATTGCTTTGTCGGATTCCTACGAGTCGGGTGCTTAGCCCTTATACCACTCCAACTCTATGTCGTTGAAAAGATGGTCTTATAATTACTAACCAAAACATTATAATTACTATCTCAAAAACAAAATGCAAATAAATAACATAAGAGAAATTAAACAAGACCAAATTTATGGTAGGCCATTGATGTATGTTGCATAGTGTCCTCCTCTAGAATATGATATTTTACTAAATGTAGAAACGTGAAGGATGCTAGCCATGGATTGAGAACTCTCTCCACATTTCCATTTGAGTCAAGAGAACTCTCCCAATAGACAAGGCTCTATTTACCACAATTTTCAAATTCCTCACTATGTTTAGAAAGTCACAACCTAGTGCTTTGATTTTTCTCTTCAGTATTCAATATACTTAAAATGCAAATCCCATCCCAACTCTATGATAAATTCTTGAACTTAACAACATGCCAAAACAAAGCATTGAAGGATTACCACCGCCAAATGCCTTGTCGCTCTAGTCATCTACGAAGAGCACGAACAAGAAGACCCCTTCACAAATAACACTTGGATTGCCAAAAAAACACACAACAATTGATCCAAATTGCATCAAGTTCAACAAAGATTTTTAGCTCACCATAACCATTAGCCCACCCACAAATCAAAATGACATCAATTCACTATATATAACCAACAATCTTTATATGATCCGTAACAAAAAATAACCCCACACCTCCTACCCCTAAAAATTATAATCAAGTCAAGAATCATTATCATCACATTTAAATATACAAGTTAAATTTTTCCTCTTAAATATTTCATTTTTAATAATATTATTTTAGATTATAGATAATATTAACTAAAAAGTAATTAATTTATCTTAAATTTTACTTTATAACATTTGTCTAAAAGATTAATATTTCATTTTTAATAATATTATTTTATATTATAGATAATATTAAGTAAAAAGTAATTAATTTATCTTAAATTTTATTTTATAACATTTGTTTAAAAGATTATACATAATTGATATGTTTAAATTTTAATTTACAATATAAAAGATTATACATCAGTAAGTTAACTAGTTATGAAATTCATTAATTAAAAAAAATCTAATATAAATCTATCCTAGGACTATTCACACATTTTAATTTAAAAAATTACCCATACCTAATAAAACAAAATGGAAGAATTTTCAAACATTTATTTTAGTGATACCCTTAATGATTATATTGTACTTACATAAAGTTTCGTCTTATAATGTGATCGATAGAATTAAATAGTTTTTTAAACGTAAGTTCACCCTATTATATTAATATTGTATAAATTGATATTTAAATTTTGGTAAAAAAAAAAAAATGTAGTTTTAATGATATAATGAATACAACCCCATTTTTGAAGGAAAATTTCATCATCCTGGATGGGGGTTGCGGGGAAGGCTTTGGCTTAACATAATGAATTTTGGGATTTTGCTATGACTAATTCAATGGGGATCTCCTTATTAGCAGATCGTTGTCTATAACTTTTGCAGGATCTTATGGCATGTTTGATAGAGTATCACAGGGTTTGGATTGTGTGGGTGGATGCTTTTATATTTCTGAATAGTTATTGTTACTAATATCAAGAGGCATGTATGTGCTCTTTGGTGTATATTATATTTTGTTAAACTCAGGAATTTGGAACTTCAGCAGATTGCGGGGATTTTCAGGTGGTAGTTAATTGGATCAATGGGCTTGGGCCATTAAAAGTAATTACACTCTCTCCTTGGCTTGATATGATCAGATCCTTACTGTGAGATTTTATTGGTATTCAAATTCTACATATTTCTCGGTTGGAGAATGTACAGGCCGATGCTCTTTCGAAAAGAGCTCTTTTGGCAGCGACAGGTAAACTTTTTTTTTGGGTTTAGGTTGGCGGTCTTCTTCAGGACTCCGGTTGTTATTAGATGTATGGGCTATGATGTGATGTGTTTTATTTTGACTTCCCCTTGGTGGGTCATCCATGTTGGACTCATTCTGTTGGTGGGTCTTTGCTTTCCTTTTGGGTTTCTTTAGGCTGGGGCAGCCATATATTTCTTCTTTTATGTTATTTGGTGTTATGGGTTTTTAGCCGTTGGTAGGTTGTTTGTATATCTTTGGACTTTGGAGCTCGTCTATGTATTTTTCTATCATATACTTAATATTAAAGTATAGCTATTTTTACAGTGTGAAAAAAAAAACCATATGGAATCTAGGTAATTTTAATAGTTTGGGTGAGTTAACTAACATTTATAACCCAATAAACATAATATCTTCTTATTCAATATGTTATTATAAACAAAGAATTATAGCGCCAAAAACAAGTGGGATAACAACCACCACTGGCTTTTCAAAGTTTTGACCAAATGCATTTATATTAATTAATGAAAAATAAATGTTATTGAAAAGCAAGCTGTTGATTTGAATTTAGAGTATCACATTCATTTAAATTATGGTTGGTGAATACTAATAGATCATAGATTCACAAGTTAAGCTTATGTTGATCATAAACTCATAAGTTAAGTTTATGCTTTGTTGTTTTAGATCCTAGAATAACGTCCATAAAATCAATCTAGACAATATACTTGTCTCATCCTTGTGCATCTTAGGAAAAGCATGCTTGTTATTCCACTTTAAATTCTAAAATATAAACACATATCCGTGCAATATAGGAAAAACTTACTTGTTACTCTACCAAAATGTAAATGGTTGTGTTTTTAAACAACGTCGTTAAAAAAATATATCTAAAACTAGTCAAGTAAATACTTTAAATTTGGTATAGTAGTAGATTATTTATGAAATTTTAGAAGTTAGGTATGGATTTAAAAACGTTTAAACTTATGTGATGAAAACATGATGACATTTAGATTTCTGCTAAATTTTTAACAAATTATAAAAAAAATATCGAAAAAACAATCGGATAAAAATGATCATAAGCATGGCTTAACGGGAAATAAAGTAAATCTGTGGAGAGCTCTGGTTTAATTATGAAAACAGTAAATCGGACGCAGAGGCAGTGACGGTACTGTTTTACCATGCAAAAACTTACTCTAAAACGAAGAATCTGTTCTGTGCAGTCGGTCAGAAAAGACGAATACCAAGGTACTTACTTGTTGGTGTTAAATTGTTAATAGTTATGTGAGTGGCGTAAACGTGACAACTTCAGAAAGGAGGGCGTGTGAAATCATTTAGTAATCTGGACTCTACTCAATGCAGCCACGTGACCACGGAATGGTACAGTTTCTGCTTCTGTTTCAAAATTTGTGATCTTTCATCATTAAATTCTTTTTTGCTTCGATATTTGTGATGTCGACTCCCTTTATTTTCCTTTCTGCTTCTGCATGCTCGCGCCGAGCGTACGTCCGCTGGAGTTCCTTTTATTCTGGGTAATTACGGGTGTCTCTCGAGGTCGTGAGTTCGAATCGCGTAGCTGATGGAACGAGTCTCCAATCCCCAAAACCTTGTCGCCCGTCGCCACCGTGTGCAACTGCCTCCTTCAGGTCCAGGGTTCGAGTCCCGAGTCCCGACTACCGACTGACCACGCAGAGACAGGAATTAATCACTTTACACAAACTCAGAGGCGGAGTTGTGAAGTTACTTCGGAGCTGTCGGTCCTGTCCTCGAAACCCGTCACGTTCAGCGAAGGAGCCGTGCTGTCATTGGCACTTCAGTCAAATATAGTAACGGCAGACAGGCACGTGAGTCAGGAGGTGTCTAATCATGGGGTAAATGTTCGCCAATATTGTTTATCCAGTCGTTGAGTAATAAATTTTATACGACTAGTTCTAAAGATTCGAAGAACATTTGGATTTCATTTCTCGCTCAATTATTAATATAAGATGCTTAGATTGTACAAAGTTTATGAGGTAATAATCTATTTTGGATTTTTAATAATGAAAAAATAATTTTAGTTAAATTTAGTAAAAAAAATTTTAATAATGAGAAAAATCAAAATTATTTAATTTTTTATCAATTTGTTTTTAAAGAATTGGAAGCTTTAATTAATTTTTTTACCAGGTTAGATCCAAATGCTAGCCTTTATCAAGCGCGGAAAGGGATCAAATCTCTCTAGGTGCAAACCTCTTCTTGATTTGTATTATTTTTTTTGTTTACTTTGTATTATTTTGTTACTCAACAAATTCGACAAACACTCTAAAGTCTCATATTTACTTTTTACTTTGTATTAAAAGTAAAAAATAAAGTCTCTAGTTTAAGTCTCATATTTACTTTTTACTTTGTTTTATTCTTTTTGTTTATGAGCGACATAATATTTACCACCTAATCCTAAGCTCCAAAGTCTCTAGTTTAAGTTTCATATTTACTTTTTACTTTGTATTATTCTTTTTTGTTTGTGCCCGACATAATATTTATTACTTTTTACTTTGTATTATTTGTTTTGTTTATTTTGTATTATTTTGTTACCCAACAATCACTCGACAAACTCACATATGTTACAAGATCTCCCTCATACTAAGCTGTAAAGCTCTCGATGTGCAATTATAAAATAATTTATTAATCAAATATAACTAGAATTCTCAAAAATATATATCATCAAAATTGGAATAATTAATACTTCTCATATAGTTATCTATCAAATTCCAATCTTATAGCAAACAACCTATTTAACTAAAAGAAAGTGCGACCATCCATTATTAAATATAATACTTCTGTTGAACCTCTTATGCGATTTATTATTAAATGAAAAGCAATAAACTGTAAAAATCCATGCCGGACTCCCGCTCGCCGACGGGTTTCCCGAGCCGTTTTGCACCTTTTTTTACAATTGTTCACGTAAAACCAAAAATAAAAATAAAAAATCCTGTAACTAAAGAAAATTAAAAATACTTCAATAAACACAATGGCGTTCCGTTCGCGGAAAGTCGACGTGGCGTGATAACACGAAGCAGTGGGGCTCTGTCATAGCCAACTGGAACGCTCGCAGACGTGGGGCCCACCGTACGACAGGCCCTGTTCGGGCTCCCTGATGGGGGGTTGGGTCATGTGAACCCCATGTGACAACACGGCCCCCATTCTCTCTCCGTTTGACCCGTTCGGGGCTTTTCAACAGTATCAGAAAGTGACACCTGGTGATGTGTACAACAACTTATTTGTTCAGGGCTCTTGTGGCCGTAAATTTGTCGACGTGGCGAAGTACAGTCGGAAAAAATTGTAAAAAATTAATATACGGAAGCACGGCCACGTCATCTGCTGGCTCTTCAACAGCTTTATCAGAGTCTGCTGCATTCGTAATTTCCCGTTTTGAAGAATTCATTCTTCAGTTCTCCGCCCTCCAGCGGAATCGATCTGATAAACCTTTCCATGCCATATACCCTCTGAGATCCTCATATCCCATGCATCTTTCTGCCATTGATGAAGCTTTCTGAGCTTTCATCGTTTTTGTTTTCTGAGCTTTAATGGTGTTTCCCGAGCAATACTGGTGTACGCGCAGCGCTGTGAAGAAGATGGGGCAGTGTTTTTCCGGTCACGCAAAGGCCGATGGACAATGGAAACCATCCAAGAAAGAGTCCCGGGGTTCGACTCCGGCGGCTGCGTATTCCAGAAGAAGAAGTACTAAAAGAACTTCGGTCCAGGAAGATAACGGTTGTTTCAGCAAGCGCTGCGCAGCTCTGGCGAAGGAACAGCGGGCTAGGTTTTACATACTCCGCCGTTGTATCACCATACTCTTGTGTTGGCATCTTTGCGGCGAAGACTCCTGAGGTCTTTAGGTTTAGTTAGCCAGTACGATGAGATGGCGTGTAATTATAAATTTTTTATTTTCAACAATCTTTTTGGCGTCTTTGAGATCAGCCATGAAACCACAGAGATCGACAAATCAGGCACAGGCTCATAGGCTGGACAGAAGGTCAGGAGATCGAGTGTAAGTGACTGAAAGGCGACAGTATTAAACCTAAACACCACGGAACGTGCAGGAGCGGGTTACTGGAAGGCCGAATACTTTTTTCTCGTTCTAATTTTGTAATCTCTCGGTGTTAATTACTGTGATATTTTTAGCCATGGCAGCTGCCGTTTTGTTATCACGGACGCCAAATATTTTGTAGATATACTTGCAATGAAAAAGATTATAATCCGTTTTTCTTACAAATTTTCTTTTCTTGTTTTTCTAACGATTACAGCCCATTTTCTTTACATGTTTTCTTTTCTTGTTTTTTCTAAAGATTACAATCCTTCTGCTTACAGTTTATCTTGTCTTGATGATTTAGACCGTGACAATTATCCATTTAGTTTTTAGACTTGAGTGTGAGTCATAAAAAAAATTTCAGACGTTTTGAGCAAAATCTCAAGGATGGATGGAAAGAAGCTTTTCTAATGATCTCTTTCTTGGATCCTGCCACTGACAATGAATGAATCGGCACTCTTCCTGTTGATTTTTAGGGTTTATGCATTTGAGTTAGAGGGGATTTTGATCGTAAACCTCTTAATGCTAATGGAAAGAGACAAGGCATGCAAATCGGAGATCGAATCCGGCTGATCACACGCAAAAACACTGGAATCGTAAGAGACCGTGAAATGCTAAATGGGTTTGTCAAGTATGAATGAGTATGACATTTTACTGTAAATGTGGCCCCGCTCAGGTCCCAACCGTGTGCTGAGAATGAATCCTTGTACATACGTTATCGCTTTCATAGATCAATCTCTGAACAATCTGACGAGAATATTTTGCCATCACTTCAGTATCTGTCAATGAATTTATTCGATCTTCAAATGCTTTGAATGAGCGAGGCGGCTTCGAGACTTGGTAAGTGGGTCGTGGTCCCCAAACCCCGTTACTCTAACTTTGTCTTCTTTGTGTGAAAAAAAGACAAACAGGCGACCCTATCTCATTTGAAATGTGAAAATTCCAAAGACGAGTTCCACTGATATGATTGTTGTGCGAATTCATTGAATTTTTGCTGTATTTTTGTATTATGTAAATACCTTGCATGTGGAACAGTAGCAGGTTTTTTTCCCCAAATGTTTTTCTATCGACAAAACAGAAACAACTATCAAAATACACTTACAATAGTTATGGTGATAGAGGATCCTGATAAAACTATTTTCAGTGATAATGTTTACATGAAAATGCTTTCAAATGTTGCATTAATAATATCATGATTACAAAATCACTGGATAAAACTCACACTTCATAAACTACAAGATTCCCATCACTGATAGTATCTCCTGAGAATGCCTGGTGGCGCAGCTAGGGACCATGAATGAATTCAAAGTCTGCCATTAATAACAAATGAAAGTTCCTCTTGGTCCTATTCCCAAGGCTGATATCTTTGAATTCAACATGTGAGGTCGATGCTTCAGGACTGTTCACATCTGATCTACTATTCACATATGATCTAGGAGCTCAAAACTTTTGCCTCTTCATGTCCAGTACTATTTGAACTTGTGCTTCAATTTGGCAAACCCTAATGAGTAGATTATAATCGTCCAGTCTCATTCATGCAATGCATTTAACCAACCACAATTTAATGTCTTAACATAATCAGTAGATGAAATACTCCACTATACCTTTGCATCTAATGAGACTGAAACAATGATCATTGTGGATGGCAATGCCCATTAAAGTGATGATGTAGTTAGTCTACTTTGCTTCACTGGGTAGAAGAAAGGTAGCCAAGAATTTCTTTCGACTTATAAGCTAAATCTATTAGCATTACATGCCATAGTTCATCTTCTCTATGAGCTTATATAATACATGAGTGTTATATCAAGTTTAATTTCTTTAATTGTTCACTATATAGTGTTAACAAGTATTTTTACATCTCTAGGCTGATGGGTACGCCTTCACAATGGAGTAAGAGAAGTAAGTAATCAGAGTGAAATAGTATGAAACCTACAGAATGGTCAATCTCTTTTAATTGTTTCTGTTGACTTATTTTAGTTGAAACTTTTCAAGACTGAACATTGCTAAAAATCGGAGGAAACCCCTTTGAAAATTAGGTTTCCTGCCTTTTCATTAGCACAAAGAAAACCATATTTTTCTCAAGCCATTGAGCTGAACTTCATATGGAAGGTACACAGTTTGTGAATTGCCAGGCTGCTTACAATTTAGACTCAATTTTTTTGACCTAGTAGACGAATTACCGTACTTTCAAGAGGGAAGGAGATTATATATCTCAGCTTGGTGCTCTTGTCACCCTCTCTGTAGTTTCTTCGCATGACACTTCAACGAATCCCTTAGCCCCTGTTAATTTGAAAGTAGATAAGGGTTTTGTCGCCCACAACCATTCCTATATATATGAACATCCCTCTTCCTCAAGTCCCTTTCCTTGTATTATGGACTGAGCCCTTGGACATGTTTGTGGGCGAAAGTTATCTTATTCTTCTGTCCCCATTGAAGCAACAGACAAACTGATTCAAGATCACATTTTTTCTCAAGAATGCTACAGAACAAATCGCTCCACTGGTGAGAGAAGTAGACACTTCTACAGTTTTGGCTTATAAACGTAGGTGAAACCACCATTAAAAGGTCTTCTACGGTGCTTAATAACCCAACAGTCATGGAAAACTACCCACCATCCATCGTGGTGTCGTTAAAACTCAGACAGTCTCATGAAAATCGTCGTTAAAAAACACAAATAATATTTTAACACAAATAATAACAGTGAGATGATGATGTGTCAACATGGTCGAAAAGATGATTCACAAACTTTATGACGATTAGTATCTGTTTATAAAAATGTATTTAGTGTCATGATGTCAAATATGGTCATCCAAATATGGATAGCTACACTGTTCTGGTGAGATTTTTAAGATGGTGTCCAAGTCACCAGATTCTTAAGATAGTGTCCAAGTCAGTTTGAATTTTTGTAGCAAATATTTATTTATATCTTGTAAGTTGAATTTTAATTATGTTATAAAATTTATTGTATCTCTTAAATTGGTTTTTAATTATGTTTTAAAATTTGTTGTGTATTAAATTTTTAATAAGTAGAAATATTAGATTATTGATTAGATTATATAATGTAATTTTTTGAAAAAAATATTATATTATAATTAAATTATAATATAAAGTTTTGTTATTAATTATTATAAATATTGAATTATTGAATTCAATGTAAGGTTTTTGTTAATTAGATTTTGTTCTCACAAATTGTGGAATGGAGTATTAGTTTTATGAATTTTTATTTTTACTAGTAACATGTTGATCTCATGGTAAAGATATTGTTGTTGACTAATTATTCTTTTTTATACAAATTTTTATTTAAAATGATAAAAACATTATATTATTGAATATTGATTCAATTATAGTGTAGGTTTTTACTCAAAATCATTATAAATAATCTAGATTATTTAGCATAGTGTAATATAATTTTTTTATTATCTAAATATTATAGATAACATTTCCAAACATATTATGGATATTATCTTTTAGTATTTGTAAAATATTATCATAAATCTAAAAAAGTTTAGAAAAAAAACTAATTCAGAAATTATAATTAATTATTATAATGTAGAAGTTAATTAAAAATTGTTATAATTTTTATTTGAACTTGTAAAATGGTTTTTTTTTCATATTAATTTTGAAATTATTTAAATATTGAAAAAGGTGATCTCGTTCATGAAAAGTTGTTGCATCTTTTACCTATATTTAAATTATCTACCATTAAGGTTGTGTACATTATATATACAACATCTTATGCCTTAAATTTAGTTGAAATATTGTTTTGCTTGGTTTATGAATGTCATGGAGTTATTAATGCAACCAAAGATTGAAACTTACAATGAAATCTATTCTATAACAATAGTCACATTACTCATAATGATGATGATGACTAACGTCTACTAAGATTGAAGGGTATTATTTGGTTTGCTTTAAAATTTTATTTCTATGCTAAAAAACTTGACAAGAAGTTTTCCCAACTCACTATAGTTTTGGCAAGTAAGGAGGTTAGAAAGGTTTGTATTATAGCAAATACTATGAAACTTAGATCTAATGTGGGTGTAAGCACTGCACTCTAAAAGAAAGTGATTTTCATCCTCAACGCTCATAAACTCACAAAGATGACAAACCCTTTCAGCCCACGGTGTTTTAGGAATAGACCAGTGCCCTATTTCGCTATGGAGCTCATGGGAGTTGGTTCTTATTTTGGCTATATTAATTTTATTCTTTGGACTACTTAATACCGAGAGATACTATTGATCCTCTAGATTAGGGTTAATGTCCTCCTTATAGTATCTTAATTTTTGTTTAACCTCTAAATTTTTCTCGCACCACAATTTCTCTTTAAACTTGGATTTAATAATATTTTTGACATTATCGATATTTTGCAAAATGTCATTTTCTTGAATTTCCCAATAGGTCAAAACCAAGCCATGTTATATTTATACAAACCCTGCTTGAGGTGTAGTTGGTTTTGACTTGATTTTAAAGCAAATTTTGGAAGTCTCTCCTCTCCCATGTTGTTTACCTTGTGTTTGCACATCAGGTACCTAGCCATAGCCATGCTCTCGATGGGGGAAATACCCACTTCTATGAGGAGAATATGATAAGGTGTACTGTTTTTTGTTTTGAGGTTATAAGTTATAAAATGTTTTTGGATTTGCTCGATCCTCCTCCAAGATTCTCTAGAAATGATACAACCCCAAACTTGACAACCATATAAGATAATGAGAATGACAAGAGTTTCAAAGAGGAGCTTCTTTTTATCCCGCATGACTAGATTGGCTAATTTACAATTGTTTTCAAGACCAAAATAAGCTTTCCACCTTTTGTTAATTCTTTTTTATATGCTATAGTTCCAGTTGAGCTTGTGATGGATGTCAATTCCGAGATATTTATAAGAAGTCACTTCCTCCAATTTTCTATTATCATATGTAAAATTAACGTAGGTGTCTTTCTTGGATTTATAATCATAACTTTTGTCTTGTCGGTGTTAACAATCATACCGATGTTAGAGAAAAAGTCTTTGAGAATTCTTAACTGCTTATCAAGATCACATGGGCTTCTTGCCATAAGAGCAATATCATCAGCATAAAGGAGGAGGATGATAACTATCCTAGTTAAGATCGTGCCGACACACCTGGCTTCTTCTAAAAAACCTTCTAGCTTATCGATGTAAAAGCCAAAAAGGATATAGGGGAGAGGGGGCATCATTGCCTAACTCCAATATTAGAGTTTGTCTATCGACCACCCTTCAGTGTTCCTAAACTTGGCAATGACCTTTTCGTAATAAATCATACTTGCACAAATTTTAACATTCCTAAACTTAAATCACACCATTCAAATAGGAAACTACGCTACAAAGAGCAAGAAATCTATCTACAACTTGCTTAATTTAATCAACACAATGACTTCAACAAACCACATGGTCATGGTATATTCACATAAGAGTCTACAAGTGATTACAACTACACAATGAAACATTCATATTAAGTAAAAACTATTATTTACCGGAGGCATTTTAATTTCTGCACAATAATTCCAAATATGTTGTCGCTCGACTGAAGACCCAATAACAGGGCGGCGCCAAAGCTAAACATGAACAGTAACGGGTTTCGAGGAGAGGACCAACAGCTCCAAACATCTGCCTTTGAGTTTGTGCAAACTTGCGGGAGATGCTCATTCCTGTCTCTTTCTGTGCGGAAATTCGAACCCTGGACCTCATGTAGCGCATGAGATGGTTTTGGGATTGGGAACCGTTCCGTCACCGACGTGATTCGAACACACGACCTCGGAAGACAGAAAATAAAACTCAACGGGGCGTACCTTCCGGCATGCAGAAAGTAAAAGAAACGGAGTCCACACCCCAATTATCGATGCAAAGATTTTAATGATACAAAGTCTGAAACTGAAACAGAAACAGAAAGAGGAACTGTAGCATCTCGTCGTTACATGGCTGCATTTAGTGGACTCCAGATTACTAACTTGTCACGTTTACGCCACTCAGATAACACCTGCAAGTTGCAACAAGTACCTTGGAAGTTTGCTTTCATAATTGGTTAAGAAATTGTCTTGCCAGCACGATTAGCGTGTTAGTTATTTCTAGTGGTATGGTTTTTCTTGAATAACAATTTATATTTATATGTAAATAGTAGTTAGTCAGTAATACTGTCTTAACTACAATTTAGTTATGATAGGTTTTGCCATTTTTTTCTCTCTCCTTATGATCACTTATAATGTTTATAACAATAGAAATTGAGAAAGGTAATTCATCTATTTTTTTTAGATTCAGCTTTTATCACAAGTTTAATTGGAACTATAATATTAAAAAATGATTATTGTATGGTGGAAAATTTATTTTAGTTTTGAAACAATTGTAAATAAACATGTTTATGGATGTGTGAAAATAGAAACTTCTCTTTGAGATTCTCGTCATGTTTGTTATCTTGTATAATATAAAGGTGAAGCTGATCTTGCATGAATATGACTAGGTATTTAATGTAACAGCACAAAATAACTAAAATGAAAGAAGAGAGACTTTCTATGTTTATTTTAAACCCTAGTGGAAGGCACTCTTAACTTAAAAAGGACTTTTGTCCGTTTAAAACATAATACTTCAGAAATAAACATAATGGAACTACTTTCTTGTAATTCACAGATGACTTATTGGTTACCTCTCACCGAACTTTGAAAATGAATTTGTCCACTAGGGCCTTATAGGTAGAGTCCCTTCATTAGTTCAACCTACTTATATTCTTTACCTCATGTTAACCCAAATAGGCCCGAGTATTGTCACATACTCGAAAATCTAAGTTAATATGACCCAAAAATTATAAATCTTGATTAAATAATTCCAAAAGAAATTATAAATCTTGATTAAATAATTCCAAAAGAAAGAAATCACTCTACATTATATAAACTCTACTTAATATTCTATGGAAAACACTCTACATAATATTAATATCATTTAAAATACTATTTACATTAGCATTATTACATATAATAAAAATGTAAATCTTTATTATATCTAAATGTTTTATATTTTATATTAAAATAACAATATCTTAGTATATAGTTATCTTTAATATTTTTAAAGATGTAAAATGCAAATCTTTATTGTATCTAAATATTCTACATTTCATATCAAAATATCAATATCTTTTATATATAGTATATAATTAAAATGCGATAATCCTTCCTTTGAATTGTTTCTTTTTTATCTTCCAATATTTTTATATGAAATTTTATAAAGATTGAAAAATACACCAATTGTAACTAATTTAATATCGTCAAATTGAAATTGCTACATAATTATTATTTTTACTTATATTAAATACAAAGTATAAGGACCTTAACCTAGGTTTCTCAGTTTATCAATAAAGCTAAGCCTTTTCATTGTTTAAATTCAATGTGAGATGTATGTTTGATTTGATGTATGTTTTTATTTAAGTTTAAGTGCCTGTAAGAAAAATAACATTTACAAGTCTGTAATAAATATATGTACTATTTTATTGTTTCTAACATTTACTAATTTGCATGTGCAACAGCATATATATGTGTGTGTGTGTGTCTACTTTCTAATAATTTCATTAACATTATAACTTGAAAAAAAGTAAAAATTAACATAGTTAGAATGAGATTTGTATACTTGTACAAAAATTACCTTAAAGATAGCTAGATGTCCATTTCCCTACTCCTCCTTTCCCTTCCATATGTCCTTGCAACCAGTAAATTATTCCCCAAACCAGGAAACTCAACCATCCAAATCAATCTAGTATGCCTCCCTGCCAACTGGCGAGGTCTCACCGACCACCCATCTCCAAAATTTTCCTCTTGGACCCTCAAGCCCAAAATGAGTACAAGCCCAACCAGCTTCCTATAAAATTTCCTCCAGCACTTCCCCCTATTCTCAAATTTCCTCTTCCTCTCCAAAATCAAAATATTTCTTTTCCCTATTCTATTCTCCCCCTTATTCTGCCTTGCGCTGACTCTTTTCCTACCATAATTACCCCTATCCCCATCATTATTACTCTCCTATCCCCAAGTCCTTCTTGATCCCAACACTTAACTCAAAGACATTAATCTCTATTATTTTACTATGTAATTAATGCTTGGGTTGGTTCACTTACCAACCACAAGTGTTTCACATTTACACATTTTATCCATAATAATTACTAGTCATCACTTGACTTTACAATTCAATGTTTCATAATTAAATTATAATTAATTAATCTTTTTATTAAATAACTCCAAAATATATTTCAACACTGGTTTAATAATTGCATATGGTAACTATTTATAATTTTACGTTATGTTCTAAATGACTTCGACATAATCATAATTAATTAAGTAATTATAAATTAAATCTTATCCATATATTTTAATTAATTAATTAACCTTGTTTAAGACTTAATTAACATTAACCAACCAAATTAATATTAATCTAATTGTCATTACAATTACCATTTAATATTTTAAACCTAGGTCGTGACTATTTAAGATCATTGATTCTTATTTAAGCATTTAATATTCATGTGCATAAATTACCACCTAAGTTAACCACAACTTGTTAACATTGTTAATCATCATTAACATTTATTTAGCTCAATTTTCATCATAACTAATAATCAACCCTATCACAGATAATCAACCATAAATTACTAACTTGACGTAATAATATAATCTCTTAACTAGATAAGTAATAGTAATGTAATTAGTCATAATCATGACGTATCAATGCCTAAACAACATAGTTTAATATTATTTCATACAAGTTTATACATATGTAGATGAGTTATGTAAGCGTAGCTAATGCTTACATACATAGTGTAGGTACAATAATAGTCTTAATCACACATCATTCATAATCACATAAGTTATTTTTCACTGGCTTATTCTTAACATAATTTGAACTGTTGGATAATTCACTTAATTAAATACAATTAACTGGCGGACAATTATACAAGTTACTGAGTTACGACACATGAATCGATAAGGTCTTCAATATACACAGTTAATCAAGTCTTCCCTCCTAACTTCATGATACACCTATCTACCTACATCATATATATAGTTCACAACTAACTTCCACATCCTATCCTTCCTATGTTGGACTACCTTGAAGTGTCACGCCATGACCGACTCCAGTTAGAACACGTGAGCAGAAGTGTCGACTACATTGACCAAGCTTCCCCAACAAGAAACCACCATTCATCATCACACACCTTGGGGAGCGCATTGTAGCACATATTTCCCATGACTCTGGGTTTCTGGGATAAACGTTGGGTAAAGCCTCCACCCCCCTAATGGAACAAGGGACTATGTATACACCGACATAATGAATGCGTTGCAACTTGTACTCAATTTGTCATCGTATAACCAATCTGGGCGGTTGAGTTTCCTAAAACCCTAACCCATCCAGACATCATAATAATAAACACAATAATCATGCTAAATAAATAATGCATCACTTCCATACCATTTATCTTTCGGATTCCATGTCCCCGAGGTACTCCTACCTCGTAGGATCCAACTATCACTTAGCCATTTTAACTTGTAAGTTAGTCTCCAACATACGATCGAGAATATCATGCAAACTCCTTGACATGTATATATACATTTCATCATTAAGAACAATAAGAAAATCATTTATATTTACCATGCACCTAGTATCACATTTATCCATTTAACATATAACTTTTAACTTGATATCCACGTACCCATCATTATGTAATTTGCATGTAAGAGGCATAATTAACACATGAATATATATCAAAACATGACTACATATCATAACAGTAACATCACACACACATATATATCTCGACAAAATAACAAAACCGTATGTCCACAATGTCATCAAACTGACGAAGTCTCACAATAATAAGCAAATACAACATATAATGATAGTTCAGGTACTAAGGTCAAAATGGGGTGTTACATACACTCACCCTTTGGAAAAATTACTCCTGAAGTTATGGTCAAAATAGTGTGGGAAAATCACGACGCATGGTCTCTGCGTCCTCCCAGGTAGCAGAACTTGGGATATATCGGTCCCACTGGACCTTAACCTGGTCCACCAAACGATGTCTGAGCTATCTAACCCTGCGGTTCAATATACATAACGGTTCGACCCTGATGGTCCCCTCATCTGAAACCTGTAGTTCCTTCCAATTTATTTTATGAGACTCATCAGCTACATAATGTTGTAAAACAGATACATGAAAAACATTATTATTTTTATGCAAATGGTGTGGCAGCGCAAGACGATATGCGACGGGTCGAACCTTCTCCAAAATTTCAAAGGGTCCTATGAATAGTGGCGACAAATTTGTCCCTTTCCCAAACTGGATGGTACTTTTACTAGGCTTGATGCGGATGAACATTGCATCCCCAACCTTATAGTTTTGGTTAACCCTATGCACATCATAACTCTTCTGTCTATACTGAGCTTCCTTTAACCATTGTCTAATATGAATAACATGTTCTACCATCTCCCGAATCAACTTAGGTCCTATAATTACTCGATCCTCTAACCTTTCCCAACTCAATGGTGTTCTACATGACCTTCCATATAATGCTTCATGTGCCAGTGTAGGTCTATCATCTTCATGAATTTGGTATCATTGATTTTGGAATTAAGTTGGAGATGGTAGCAAGGGGAATATTTCTTCATCAACCTATTCACGTACTTGTTCATTGGAGGTCTACCCACTCTTCTCTCTAACACTATTATCCATTTCC